>BMAT01008242.1:22910-39891 GCA_019649035.1 Elysia marginata | reverse complement strand
CTCTCTCTCTCTCTATCTCTATCTCTCTCTGTCTGTCTGTCTCTATCTATCTATCCATCCATCCATCTATCTGTCTCTCTCCCTCTTTCTTTCTCTGCCTAATCTTCTCCCTCGACCTATCTTTTGCCCCTGTTTTCACTATCTTTCTACCCCTCTCTTTTTATTTGCCTCTTACCCTATCTTACCCTCTGTAAACCTATAATCACTAAATTAACGTTAAATTGTCCAATGTTAAATAGTTTTGTATAAATGATTTCTAGTCAATACGAGCTATGTAACGACTAAGATTTTTAAAACTTCGTTTCGATATCTTTGTAGGGTAGTTCAGTTCGATTCAACATCGAAAACAGGTTTTAAGCAAGAAAAGGGGAAAATCGATAGCGTTGGATCAACTAAGAAAACTACTTTAAAATACAATCATTAAAGTTTTTCAGTGTTTTAAACACGCCAATGAAAGCAATATCCACTTTATACAAGTCAATATAAGTTTTTGAGATGTGAACAAACTGATGATTTACATTTTAAACGTAGCATTTTTCAAAGTAGCATTCGGTACACACTTTTAGTTTTGTAAAACTATAATGTGGGGAAGCAGCACATAAATGATCATTGGTACAATAATGTTAATGATGATGGATATGTTTATTATGATAGTGATGATGATGATGATGATGATGATGATGATGATGATGATGATGATGATGATGATGATGATGATGGTGATGATGATGATGACTATGACTATCATTAAGATATTATAATAACACTTGTAAGGACATGATCTTATTTTTGTTGCTGCTGCTGCATTCATGATGATGATGATGATGATGATGACGATGATGATGGTGATGATGATGATGACTATGACTATCATTAAGATATTATAATAATACTTGTAAGGACATGATCTTATTTTTGTTGCTGCTGCTGCATTCATGATGATGATGATGATGATTATCATGATAATGTTGATTATATAATTATCTGGATAATGATAATTGGTATCTGATAATAGATGACGGTGTCGATAACAGCAAAAAATGTTTTCGTGGACCAACTAATGATTTTAAAATCAAACAGGAAGCAAATCACCAAACGTAATCAACAAACATTTCTCTAGTTAGGGAATAGAAAAACGGTACTTTCTTTTTCAACCGAACCATACTTCGAGCTTCGATAATCCGAAAGTTTAGTGCAAGGTTGTGTCAGTTTATATACATTGAAATTTGTAGCTATTAGATCTCTGGTGACAAGGGAGGAGAGAAACTCCAAACCGTGCCGTTTCAGTCACGATACCTACAATAAATCAATAACGTGGGTACAGATGGAATTTATCTGTTTCCTATCGTAGGCAGATAATTATGGCAATCCAGTATTTCAAGACAGTGTAATCATGAAAATATAATTTCGCTATCTGGCGAAAACGGACTAAATCTTTTATCGATAAAGCTAATTTGGTTTAACTAGATATAGTTAGAATGCACTCTTTTTCGACATTACTTGACGGAATCTATGCTATGTTGGTAGTGTGTATAGAATGCATAACTTAGTGACATAACGTTCAGATAAGGTGAACAGATTTTTAAAAGTTATTGTTTCAGAAAGTATTTATAGCTTCCCTGTATTAGACAGACATTGTTTTAGTGTTCTCACTTCAGGATGTTTTTCTAGCTGCCCTTGTTAGTAAAGACGTTTGATTCATTGATTTCCGTTGTTAAATTGTACCAGGAAAACGAGAGGTCAACAATTTCACATAGTTGTAGCAGCCTTTCCTTAAAGCTCTGTCAATTATCACTATTCAACACCAAAGTTTAACTCACATAGCGGCAGTGTTGTAGGAAATGGCCCACGCTTTGCATTTGCTGGACGCTCAATCGATATTTGAAATGGGGACAAACGTCTTTAGTTTGTACAATGTATACCATTCATTAACTTTAAAAAGTATGCAAAGACCAGTTTATCACTCTTTGAAGCCAGTTGGGCCTTCAGCAAGTTTTCTAACATCGGACTATTACTGAAAACTTTTGAAAAGGCATGAGCTGGCATAATTACGCTGAAAAAACTAAAATATCTTCGTTTAACTTATCGTTGGGTGACTCATGTTAAATGCTTTTGATTTTCATTCACGGTTTAATTTTGCTGGATAACAGCTCTCAACATAATATTTCCATACCAAGATGAGCTGAATTAATACAGCAAACAGAATACAGAATATCTTCATTAATCCTTTATGGAAATGCCTTCCCATGAAGATATTTTGGACTATCTGTTTATCCGGTTTTTTTTTTGCTTTCTATTCATTACCTCTATTTACGCACATCTATTGACCGACATATTCATAGCTTGTGTTTACTTCCTAGAGATTTATCAACAAAAAGGTTTCTTCACTCGCACTTAGCGGTACCCGTGGACGTAATGGCTAATAATCAAGATGAGTTGTGTAATTTCAAAGGGTTATCCTATCAGGCTCATACATTCACACGAAAGGTTAACTTCAACATTAATGTTAGGAATAAATTATAAACGGAGTGATTATGATAACCATGTGCACTAAAATCTAAGATTATAATAATGTTAGTTTTTCTTTTCTTTAAATGTCAGGAATCGATCATCTATAACCGCACCCGTTCAAAGAGTCAAAAAAGTCAGAAAAAAAGAAATTCGGATCGATTTGCAATATTTTAAATATATATAATACAAAAAAACTAGGATAATTGTCTTACACAGTATCGTGATATTTTTAAAACACGCTGTAAATAGGAACATTAGTATGTCGAACTTTTGCCATTTTTATACCCACTTTGATGAACTGATCAAGTTCTGTGAAATCTAGAATGTTTTCATACAAAAGTTTCTCCTACATTATGTAGTATTCAAACCACTTACACGGTGGAAAAGAAAAAAATACTGATTCGATTCTGCATTTTGTTTTAATATGGAAATATCGCCAATCAATTATCGACTTAAAATATTGGTACTTTATGTTTAGTATAATTAGTTGCGGGGTCCTGGAAAACGACAAAAAGGGGACATTTCCATATATTATACAGGAACAAAAAAGATACGAACTCCAAAGTCCCTTTTCACAAAGTTCTCCTCACAGGCATAGCCATCTTTAAGTTTATCAAGTCATAAGAGGGCCTGTGAGTTACTGATGATTTGCAGGCAACCATTGGACCGGCTCTGTGGCCTTGCGGTAAAGACACTCGCTCAGAGGTTGGAAGGTATGGGTTCGATCCCCGGCCGAGTCAAACCAAGGACTTTAAAATTGGTATTAGTAGCTGATCCGCCTGGTGTCTGGCATTATGGATTTAGTGCTAAGTGTGGTCGACCCGGTGTCAGGATAATGTGACTGGGTGTGGTGTATGCAAGCACTCCTTACACCACAGTGTGGCAGCACGCTTTCAATTGTCCCAAGCGCCGTCTCTGATATAACCTTGTAGTTGAAAAGAGACGTTAAAATTCAAACAACCAACCAACCATTGGAAGCAGGTCAAACATCCATGAACCGTTTGTCCCATTGGGGTTTTCTAAAGATTGATGAAGACAAAAATATAATTTGTTCAGCATAAATCTCTGCAATGATCTGAGGCAAAACAGGTAAAATGTTGGGAATAACGGCCTCGTTATTTGTTCAAACCTGGCGCTTTTGTTCTCCATTTATGGCGGTTGCCGAACAGACAAGTGAAAACTGAGACCCGACAACGAGTGCCCATGTGGCAACCAGAGCCAAACAATGGACCACATCCTATCTGAATGTACAGAAGGGTCTCACTGCACCGACCAGGACCTGAGGGACTGCACTGATGCTGCTCAGGCCTGGATCACACATTGGCGCGACAAGATATGATGATGCCGAACAGACAAGTGATGATGAGAAAGTTTTAGATGACACCGGTTTTTCAAAACTTGGTATTTGCATTTTTCAAGTTTTAGAAAAAAAATTCTTATTTTCCTCTTCGTCGATGTAAAATCACACTGTCTTGATAATGGGATATGAAAAGCTCCTTAACCAACTTTTGGTTTCACTCGCTGTATATTCAGGTTTAATCTCGATAACAAAAGTTTTGAAAGAAAAATGACACTGATTTCAAGGAAAGTGCAAATATAGAGTGTCGGAAAACTGCTCTTGTAACTAAAAGAAAAAAGAAAACAAAATGTGAGAAAAATAAAGTGAAGAACATATGTTGGCCACAGAAAAGATAAGTGTAATCTACTTCGTTAGCAATTTTTTTTTGTTTTAAAAATCAGTCATTATTTTGTATGTATTGATTGTATTGATGTTAAGAAATACCCTGTGTTTGATAGTTGCTATAGTCCTATGCAAGTTAAAAAAAAAAACTTAAGTTTTTAAATAGTAATGTTTTTTTTATTTAATGAATATTTTCATATTTTGCATACGACGTATTAATCAACTCTGTTCTAAACGATTTAGTTACGTCAACCAAGCGGTTTTTAGCGATTTCTCTTCTTTATCTCTATAAATATTTCTTGTGTTGTGCTGGTTTTAGCCCCAATGTTTTATAGAAATATGTATGTAAAACAGACATGTCTATTCTTAAAGTTTCAACACTTTTGAAAAAATGTTGTTACATTATATTCTAAGCTATAACTTTGATATTTAAAATATATTATAAAAATACAATATGAATACATATGTACAGGTATATATATAAAGAAAGAGAAAAGTTGATACTATGATAGTAAGCAGATTCACTAGGAATAAACGATCCCCTATCATCATCTTATACTGTGTAAAGTTTGTCAGATTTTTTTCAGGTTTTGTCAAAATCATGGCGCAAAACAGTTCGAACCTAAATCTCGGCAGTGTCACTTGCATCTTGGTAAAACACCAACCTCTGCTACCTTCCTACTTGCAGTGTCACTTGCATCTTGGTAAAACACCAACCTCTGCTACCTTTCTACTTGCAGATTTCGCACTTCTTTGTGTGGCACGATAACAACAAAGATTACGCAGCATAAATTCAACGCCCTATAGAGAATGAGATTTCAACAAGAGTAGCGGAACTTTCCTGGTGTCTCTCCATTATCTTATGAATACAAATATTACAATCTTTTAAAATTTATACGACAGATTTATTTTGAAGATAAACTTTTTATTTAGCTCTATAGTTTTTAAGTTCTAGATGTCAAATCGTTTATAACAGAAAGAAACTTACCCTTCAATCTAGGTCTAGATTACAATAACCACTATAGTTTTTTGGAGTGTTGTCTTCTGGAAAAGGGACGTTACTCTTGCTTTACCTCTAATTACATTCCCTATGGGCTCTTTTATATCCAGCACCGCACTAATAGAAACAGTCACGTGGTAGGTACAGATGAGAACCATTGTTATGTCTGTGCAATTTAGTCACATTCTGTTTCGTTTGGTTATGCCCATTGGCCAGGTGTAAAACTTCTTGTATTTAAAGCCAAAAATACTAGTTTAAAAATTAATATTCAGGCAGAATAAAAACTAAAAGAACGAGAAAAAACGACACTAATTTGAAATAAAAAAATACGATTGAAGCGGATAAAATATAGCACAAATCGGAGAGTGAACTTTTTTCACAGTAACCGCTGAGTTTCTTACATGGTAACTCTTTTTTTTTCCAATTGTAGCCCCAACTTTTTTTACATCCGGGGGCGCTTCATTTTCAAAATGTAAAGAATTGAACAAGTCCAAAAGTTTCTTAGGTTTCTTAGTTTTTTAAGAGGCTTTAAGTTTAACCCCAAACCACACCTGGTCTGTAAACTAGCCCCGTTACTTGCCTAGCCTAATAAGTCTAGATCGCATTTTACCAGCTTATCGGCATGAAATTTAATTTTTTACGCTTCACCCTGTAAAAGATAGTTCATAAAAGAAAAAAAATATTGTCAGAATGTTCTTATTATATCTTCTCCCTTTTGCGTTCATTAACCCAAACAGTTGAATTAAAATTTTTTAGAACTGGAGATAAATCCATGTGGTTATTTATTTTAAACAGTTTGTCACATTTTTTTCTCATGGCCTATCCTTTACGGTTATGATCATAAAATAAAAAAAAACAGTTTCTTACTTTTGTCCTTTCGTTGGATTCCTCTGGAGATTAGACTAAGATGAGGCAGCGATGGCAAGATCTTTTAGTAATCTTGAGAGGTGAAAGTTCACGCACTTTGACTTTGAGTTGAGAATCGTCAATCTTCTTCACCTCAAGCCTGCTTTTTTCTCCTGTGACTCAATAAACAAAGATATGTATATTTCTTGTCTGCGCTGTGCTTGAATCTCAATCTGTACGCTCTTAATGTGAAGTAAATCATGAAAAACTTTAATTATATCTTTAACAAAACTCTCTCTGTGGTCGGTAGACAAAATGATGGGTTTTTCTCCAGGGGACAGAACAGAAAAATGTCCAAGTTTTCTCCAAACAATTTGATGTTAGTGTTCCATTTTCTTGCGCATAACTGATACGAATGAAACTTAAATTTGTTTTAATAGCCTTGATAAACAAAATAAATACTTTCCAGCCTTATAAATAGTTATGAAACTGACCGTTAAAAGAACTAGATTATTGTGTTCTTCATGTCTTTAACTAGAAAGCAAAGGAAAATATCCAGCAGGTTTTTAAAAGAAAAAAAAAGCAACTAGGCCTGACACTTGAGCGAAGACACTTGACGCTAGAAGCTCACGAAGGGGAAGTCATGGAAGGAAGCGAATATCTTCTTCGCCAGGTGACTTGATGACTTCGCCCGCCCCCGCCCTTTGCCCCGCCACGTGATGATTGCGGCGGGGAGATGGGGGGGGGGGGTCCTCTGTATCAAGTGCCATGTGGAGAAGATTGTGATGGCAGAGCCGTGAGTACCTGGCATGATGTAGGGAAGATTGAAACCCTGTGGGTGCTGGGGAGCATCTCTCTCTTTTTTTCTGTTATACCAGTTGGGGAAAGAGAAAGAGGTGAGAGCTAATGTTGATGAGAGACTAGTACGAAGGGTAATAGAAAAGAAAAATTGGGTTGTGTGGAGAAGGGGAGAGAAAAAGCAGGTAGTTCAATACGAGGGAGAGAAGAGGAGAGTGAAAAGGTTGAGGGAGAGAGAAGTATGAGTGAGAGAGAAGAGATGAGAAAAAAGAGAAATATGAAGGAGAGAGAGGTGAGTTTAAAAAAATAGGTAGAAGAGTGTAATGGGTAAAGAAAGCGAAGTAAAAGAAATAGAAGTGTGAGATGCAGGGAAGAGCGAAAAGGGCAAAGGGAGAGAGTAGGGGGATAGAAGGTTATGAGGGAGAGGAGGATGGTAGCGATGAGAAAAAAGACATTCAGGTGAAAACGAGATAGAGAGGGTGGAGTGGAGAGAAATAAAGATAGATTAGTATGAGGGAGATAGCAGAGGAAAGAGAAGATAAATGTTCAGTAACATTAGAGGGGAAGTAGAGATAAAGGAGAGTAGAGTAATAGGGAGACATGAGAAGGGGTAAAATGAATATGGTGGATCATTAGATGGGCAGAAAGGAGAGATAAAGAAAAAAATGATGGTGCAGAGAAAACGCGGGGAAGACGATCGGATAGCGAAAAGAAATGTAGAGAAGTATGAGGGGGACAGGACAAGAGAGAAGAAAGGAAGATAGAGGAGTACACTGAGGCAGGAGGGAAGAGAGAAAAAATTTATAGGGTGTAAAGGCGCGAGGGGAAGGGGGGTAGACTTAAGGATAATAGAGAAGAACAAAGAGGCCAGTAGAGGGTTGGGAGACAAAAAGAAGCTAGAGGAGTACACAGCGACAGGAGAGGGAAGATGCAGGAAGAGTTAAAGTAGAGATGCTAAGAGAAAGGGTGGACAGAGAGTAAGAAGGAAAGAGAATGGAAGAGAGATATCAATTTTTCTGAGCTAATGTATTGGGATTTTTTTAAACCTGTTTAGCTTTTTTGCTTCAATATCGCAGCGCTATAATTAATTAAATTTAAAGTGTCATTTTTCTTTATACTCCTTTTTTTTGTAGAAATTAATTTAAAAAACCTATGCAGGTACATTAAAAACAGCCGGTCGATAGCTGTCAAGTAAAACACAACCCTAGAGATTAAAACCCCCTCTGGGAAACAGTTTGTTTTTTTTCCTTTTTAATATTTCAAATCTTTGATGTGTACTTGTCAAAAAAACCGGATTTGATATCAAGGTGTTACCTATATGAACCTGACATGTTATGTTTGGACACTAACTGTGAATTATGAGAAAATTCATGACCGTTCGAATTTATTTTTCAGACTAGAGTCATTGGATATATTTCGCCCCAAACAAAAAACTAGCTCCTCAGTTTTTCCTAGATGCTGATGCCATAAACTTAGCTGTGCTTTCATTTCAAACATTTACTTGCAATCCTGTCTTGATTCTTGGTAGTCAATGATGTCTCTTATAGTTGATTACTTTTGAAAAAGCTTGTTTTATGAGGAACTGATGCATATTGTTTGCCCTTGATTTTTTAATATGCGGGAAAGCATGAAAAAGACTCCTGAAAAAAAAACAAAGTTCTTGAATGTATCGCGCAATCTCTAAGTGTATTTCACACTCTCTATGAGACAAAATAAAAGCATAGATAAACCTCTGTCTCCAAACGCCCACATCAACTACAAATATTAGTATAGTAATTACTCGCGACTACCGCTAGTGAGTCGAGTGTCAGTGTAAAATTGCTGTTTAAAAATAGGCAGTTTTCTATATATTTTTAATAGAAGAAATAAACACCTTCCGAGGACTTTGGATACATTAATGAAATTCCTAATGTTTGTTAGATTTAACAAACGCACTAATCATAGCACCATTATATAAAAGTGTGACAATTTCATCCATAACTACATGTATACTGATTACCATTAATTGTTTCTATTGTTTACAGAGTGCTTGAGCTTTGAGAAAATTTCATGGGGTGTGGTTTTACAATAATAATTAACATAAAGCATCTAATATTTATATTTGTGTATCGATTTTTAATTACATTTACATAAAAAATAGCTGTACCAGATTCTGTTTCAAACCTCATTGGACCTTTACCGCTGAGTTGACTCGAAAACAAACCATTTTGGCAGAACTAAAGATGGCGGTCATCACAGGGAAACTCTACAAGAACCAAAACTAGCTGGGGGTGATGGAGGCTTAAATTAAAGAGATGAAATTTCAGGCTGCGATAACGAGTTTCCGGGAGAGGTAAAGTTTAATCTCTACCTAACTATAACATCTTCTTACAGGAAGGAAAGACTTTTCAGATTTTACACTCTGTTCAAAAAGTTCCATTGAGAAACATTAAGAGCTTCCTGCGTTGATGAGCTCCTTCACCTGGTAATGACTGAATAGAGTGGCAATTAAGGAGAAGACTATCTGTCTACTAAATCACAAGCAAATAGTGTGCAATAACTAATCATTTTACTATTCAAATGAGATATAAAGTCAGAGTTGATGAATAAGGAAGTAGAAATCAATTATCAGAACTTAGTTAAAAAAGATGAATGACAGACAAAGGTACGTAGAGAGAGAGGGGGAGAGAGAGAGAGAGGGAGAGGGAGATATTAAAAAGGAAAACATTTTATTGACCGATTTTTAACATTAATTTATAGCCGTTAAAAAGAAGCAAGTTTTCATGATGTGTCGTGTTTTTTTTTTAAATAAAATAAAACAAAATGATAAGATTGATAAATTACATTTATTTTTTTCCATTTTCAACTGAAGAAGCTGCTCAATGTACGTTACACAAAGTCACTTCGTATAAAACAAAAACACAATATACATCATTAAAGTACTCTGTATGGAAAAAAAACACAGTGTACATTTTAGGGAATGAGATTTTAACAAGAGTAGCGGGACTTTCCTGGTGTCTCTCCACTATCTTATAAATACAAATATTACAATCTTTTAAAATATATGCGACAGATTTCCTTTGAAGATAAATTTTTATTTAGCTCTATAGTTTTGAAGTTCTAGATGTCAAATCGTTTATAAAAGTAAGAAACTTACCCTACAATCTAGGTCTAGATTACAATAACCCCTATGGTATTTTGGGGTGTTATCTTCTGAAAAAGGGACGTTACTCTTGTTTTACCTCTAATCTCAGTCCCTATATATAGGTACTCTGTATGGAAAAAAACACAATGTATATTATATATAGGTACTCCGCATTTAACAAAAACACAATGAACATTACAAATATGCACCCCATATGGAACGAAAACATAAATACATTATTAATAGGCACTCAGTTTGGAACAAAAACTCAATAGATGTTACATAAAAGCACCCATAAAGGTTCATTGAACGGGTAACCAGCTATTTTTGAATATTTGGCAAGTTTTCCACATCGGGTCAGCTCAGTTCTTGTTCACTTTAGGCCTAACTCACAAACTGGCAAAACGGAAACGGGGGATGTCTTTCTGTTTTCTGATGATGATGTTGGCGGTCAAATACAAAATCACAACGTTGTGCCAAAAAAAAGGGTGTTATTACTTTGGAATTTGGTTGTTTTAAAATATGACAAGGAAATGATAGATAATGACATTGGTTTAGTGTAGTTTTCCAATTTTGATATGAGATTCGCTTGGTGGTGTGGCTTTGATAAAACCATTCATTCTCCACATAAAACACTTCCTGGTTTCGTTTGAAAAGTATCAATAAGATTTCATCAAGAGTGGCTCAATATTTCTTGTGTCGATTCCACGGATTTCATCAAGAGAGACCGAACGTTTCTGGTGTTGATTTCACGGTTTAGACAATAATTTAAAGACAAACTTGTTTGAGAATAAAAGATAATATGCGCTGCGTTTTCAATACCGGTATTATCTTTGGAAATTGACTCGATAGGTTTAAACTCCAGATACGTTTTTATCTACTTTTGTTTAGATAATCAACTCGGTACTAAAAAAGGAAACGTATCTAAATAAAATCACAATATCTAAGTCTATATTATAATTCGCAATTTAAAGCTTTATGTGCTGACTCTTATAAAAAGGCCGCTCCTCCTGTTTTACCTTTAATCTCTTTCCCTATTTTGATGGAACACGTCTATTTTTAATTTGAACAGACTGAGCATCAGTAGAAGATAATCACGCAATCCTAGTATAACGTTTCGTAGAGGTTATATAACCATGCTATTTCGGTGTCACATTTTGAAAACGTAAGCTAATCATTCTCTTCTAGTGTCACGTTTAGAAGGCGTACTGTTTCAACCATGTTGGGATTTTGCCATATTACCGCAGATTACACTATGCCGCATAAGGTCTCATATAATCCTTTGCGATTGTCGCAAAAGTCATTACCGGTGTAATGTTGAGCAAGCCCATTCATCGTCAATTCATATTGTCTCCGTACAATTACTCGTTTGCTTGATCCGGAGGAATATGGATTAGTTAATGAATTACAAGACTGTGCCAAGAAACAAAATCCAATGAGACCAGGCTCTTCACGATAATTAGTAAAACTCTTAACTTATATACATATACCTGTTTAGAGCTCTTCAACGTTCGGATATGGCCGATAACAACAGTGATACATAACATAAATTTGTAGATCAGTACACTAATTAAAGAACCAGACTCCATATCTTAGTCTATTTACGTGCATCGCGCATTATGCAGATAACTTTAAATTTAGCGTGCTACGCTAGGGCAGAATGTCAAGAAACATTATCTGATTTACTCAGAACTCGATACTTTCGTGGAAATTGACGGCTTATTAAACGCTGGACGGGAGACATAATACGTTAGGACTTTCTTCTCTTAATGGTAGTTCCGTGATAATCTGAAAAAAAAAATTTTGTTGTCAGGCAGGCAGTCAAGTTAATTTAAACAATACTTTGGCTGAATTTGTCTTCATTGAAGTTCTGGCAAGTGTGTCGAATACAACCAAATCGAGCTGTGTTTAAAGTACATCGCTCCCAATAAGTCATATATCGAAAAATCTGATTTATGAAAAGTCTTAAAGAATATTTTTCTTTCTTCGCGTCTATATAGAATCAACAGAAGTTTTACTGTCTAACCACAAAATATTGCTAACTTCAGGAACAGTTTGCCTAAAGCAAGAAACACAAACAACAAATGATGAAATATTAAGATATGCCTCACATAAATCATAGATCTAGACATCAGAATAAGGTGTGAAGGAAGCCACTGCGCAATCATATAATTGAAAGATTTCAAAGGAATTTTAAAGCAATGAAATTACTACTGGCAAGAAGTAGGCTTAGAGTATAAACTCCCGAAGTCTCCGCCTTTGGTATGATTCCAAACTTAGACTAAGGTACCTTCGACACCCACCGCCTTGCCAGTTAGAGAAACATAGCCACTACGCTCCTGTTTCATGACGAAGGTCGTTGCTTAGCCTTTCTAAGCTGCTTGCTTAAACACACCAAAGGCAACCGTTGAGACCGGAAGCGTATTAAAACTTAGCCATAAAACAACAAACGCAGAGAACAAATGATGACATTTTAAGGTATGCCTTATATTAATCAAAGATCTACAGGTCAGAATATAAGGGAGGCAGCCACTGCAAAATCAAATGAATGATGGTGTAAAGTGCTTGAAGTTGAATGACTAAGACTAGATCTAGATGATATACTTCCTGAGATGTACCTGCTTCTAGTTGTATAAGGTTTAAGAACATCTTTTCTTACTCCATCTCTCTCTCTCTCTCCCTCCTTCCCTCTCGCGTTTATTTATATGTGCAAAAACAACTACCTTGTCTTAAATGTAGAATAAAAAATGAAGAAAGGAAAGCAGATTTTTGTTAAATTATCTCTGATCCTGTCTAAGTGGAAATAGAAAACAAGGAAGTGGAGGGAGTCAGCTTTTTCAAATACGTAATTTTAGTAATAGACAATAAACTGTCCTTGCATTGCCACGCAGAAAATATGATGAACAAGCTGAGAGGTCGGTTGTACCGTCTCAGAAAACCTAGGTCGTTCAATGATGACTCGAAGTTACTAAAAATATTTTACTTGTCCGTTTGGCAAGTTTTATAGCTTTCGGAATCCCATGTTGACAGGGTAAATTTTCAGCACAGACAAGGAAAAAAGTAGACAAAATAATAAGAAAAGCGGGGCGGGTGGTTGATGAACAACAAAACAACTGTAGCATTTTGTGTCTACAATACACAACGAATAAAGCCAGACCAATTCTAAAAGACGACGCATCCCTAAGTTTACGTGATGGTATAGTGCAACTTATTAAAAACAAACAGTTACCTGTGGACCCTTTTGTACCCAGAGAAATCAGGCACATACACAAAGGCATAAATCGCTAGGTACTGTGATCATTACAGTGCAATATGTACAAAAATCTCTTAACGTGTATATTCTTAGCCAAGTATATTTTTTTCCTGAATGTTTAAGTTCTAGGAAATTTTTGCAAACAGATTTTTTTCTTTTCTACCTTTATATGAAAATTACTTTCTAATGTCACTAACCTCATCTGGTCTGTGACCTTAAAAGTTAAATGGTGGCCTATACATACACCTTTTTTTACTTTTTTTTTCAGTGTTATCTAGGTATGCTTTTTATACTATACAGGTATATTTTTGTGTCTCAGATTTTTAGTTATACATGTGTGCAACAGTGATTCTTTACATGCTTCTCTTTTTTTATTATGATGCTTTTCTTTTTTTAATAGGGCCTGTCATTTTTAACCTCGTCGTGTCACGTGGGATTACTAAAGAATTCTGTAGTCTGTATTAATCGTGTGTTACGTTGGTCTCATATCGCTGGTAGAGCTCGTTGAGCTTGCTGACACAGCTATCGTTATTATCAGCATCAGTGATAAAAACAAGAGCTGTATCTCTTTTTGCCGTTTAGTTCACTTTATGACGTCATGTTTGAAGGAAAAAAACAGTCTTACAAAGTTTTCTTTTCTTTAATTTTAGCTCATTTCTAAAAAAAACTGTACCCGCAGTTTATATGAAGGCAGTGAAATCTCATCGAGCAGAAAGGTTAAAAAATTTTATATCAGTTTGCCATTGACCTCTTCGATTATCCCATCAAGCAGAAAGGTTAAGAATTATAATCAGTCTGCCATTGACCCCAACGACTATAGACAATTCATTATGTAGCTAGTTTTAGGCAGAACGGCAAAAACAATCTACAGATTTTGGTGACGGGGTTGGGAAAGGGAGGGGGTTTGAAGACAAGTAAAAACGTAGATAAAGTATTGTAAGGGGAACTGATTGACAACTGTATGGTATAAAATAGAGTTTAGTTCAGTTTTAGATCTAGTTCAGTTTGAAAGTGGCTCTTTTGGGCTCTCGTTGTTCTTCTGGCCCACACTTCTTCAGAACAAGGTAAGACCTAGGTATGGTTGAGGAGAAAATGTGGTACATTGGAAAACTTACTTATTGAAGGAGCTATAAATAAATTCTGTTCGCAGCTTCATGATTGTGTGTTTCGTCTTATTCTAATTAATTGATTGTTTGATAGATGGTATTCATGACTATTGTAATTGTATTTTGATTGACTGATTATCTGACTGTTTTACTCTTTCACTCGTTGGCGCGTTCGTTTATTGATTAAATGACTAAAAGTTAATGATTCGTTTTTATTCGTTTATTCATTAAATCTTTGTCTCCATTATGAAGCTGATAAAAGATTATTTAAGCAAAATTCTAAAAAAAAACATCGCAACGAAAGGGTTTTTATTGGTTTTCAATCAGAAGATCTTTATCTAAAATTTTGCACATTTGGTTACTAATTATTATCTATATTAACCAGCTGGAGCTCTCTCGTTTGTTTTTGAGTTATTTGGCATCTTCTAGACCCTGAAAATCCACTCTTGTACGATAGTCTATAATCAGCATGTTAAGACTGTGAAGAAAAAAAAACATTGCCACGTTGCGCACGTCGGAGAAATAAAATAGACAAGATAATTAACCCAACTCTATTTTATAAGAACATCTGAGAATATCTGGGAAAACCATGCTCAGGCCGTCAAAACTGGTTTTAAGATAGAGCCTTTTGATTAAAATTGTCTTATTCAGCCGCAGTAGAATTTGTCCTTAAGGAAATATTTTCGGCTGTAGAAAAGCTAGAGTTCTATATATATTGAACCCTCTAAATAATTTAAAAGACGTTTGTCTCGCGACAAGTCTACAAGTGCCAGATATCCGGAATTTTGATCTTGAGTAGAAGCTTCTTCAAAGTAGATTTATTTCTCTGTTTCTCAATATATGAGCCAACTGACCTTGTAATATTTTAAACATGCCGAAACTGTCACTTGTCAGCCTGGTTGCTTAGCGATCTGTTTTACCCTTTCAATATAAGGTCAGATAAGATAAGAACTCTATGGATCACGTCAGGAGTAATTTGTATTCTTTTCTCACTGCCGTTTGTGCTAACAAATGGCGTCGTGATCTAGTGGTAGGTACAAGCCTTTCTGAGCGAGAGGTTTGGGGGTTCAAACCTCGGCTCTGCAGCCCGTTTAGTCCTTTGGAATTTTGACTATTTACAGACATTTATTCGCCGCACCCTGGAGTTGAGTGAGTACCCGACTATGGGCAGTCGTATTTTAAGTATATTAGAATGCCTTGCTTTAGGTGCTGCTGATTGTAAGCTTAGAAAGCAATTTGGTTGGTTATGGCCTCTCGGACAACCTATGTTGCCATTTCTTTATTTAAGTGGATTAAGCGCTTTACATTAAAAAATAAAGTTATTCGCTTTCTTTTTTTTTTATCTTTCGTCCAGAGATCCAGCATCAAGATGCTACTGTCCCTCATGTCTTCTATTCTCATCCCTCTGGTCATCTCGCTGACCATCTCCTCCCTGAGCGTGTCTTCGTCCTCCCCGGGCCTGATCACGATGGAGGTCAAGGATTTTCCGTTCAGAAACACGAGCCTGCCCTGGGATAAGCGGGTAGATGACCTTGTGTCCAGACTGACCCTCAGCGAGATTCAGCTCCAAATGGCCAGGGGTGGTGCTGGAGACAAAGGCGGGCCGGCCCCGGCTATTTCAAGGCTAGGTGAGACCATCAGAGCGTTCCATTGTAGAGAGAGTACGGGTTGGACACTTGCTGAGACGAAAGAGAGTTTTTAAACAACTGATCCATAAAAGAGTTTTTTTAGTAAATTAAAGCAATATTTTTGAAAAATCGGAAAATGCATCGTTTAAAATATTAAAATTTTGTTATATGAATACTGCGACATCCAACTGATATCAACAGGTTGCGAGACAGTAGCTCGACATTTTGTATTTAGAAGATTGAAGGATGTCACGTGCAGTATTGCTTGAGGCCTGAGCTTACATATACCTGTGTACGTTCAGCTTGAGGCATTTGCTGTATTTGCAATATTAAACAGCAGGCACAGGACCAACGCCGAAAACACGCTCGTAATTCACAAAAAAAATATATCTTTATGTATGCTTGGGCATGTTGTTAAAGTCTGGACATAAGACCGACTGCTGTAGTTAAAGAACATAAAATTAAAAAAACAAATTTGATTTTATATTGCATGATGAAGATCTAAGTACAACTATTTTGATACACACCAGGGATCGGACCGTACCAGTGGGACACAGAATGTCTGACAGGTGATGCGCAGGCCCCGGGTGTAGCTACAGGCTTCCCGACATCTATCGGCATGGCGGCTTCATTTGAGTAAGCTCTAGTTATCATCCCTGATGGGCGCTTATCATTGACAATACCATGATCAGTCCTAAGATACTGCTGCATTGAAGATAACAATACCTTCATTCTGTTTCTATCAGTGTTGGTAGCAGCATGGTTTATTTGGAGGTCAATGTAATAACAATTAATATCAGTGCACTCCTCTTCCTCGTCCTCCTCTTACAACTGCGACTACTATTACTACTACAACTACTACTACTATTACTACTACTACTACTACTACTACTACTACTACTACTACTACTACTACTACTACTACTACTACTACTCTGCCGTGGACAAATAGAATGCAGTATTCTTATAGAGCTTACCCCAGATAATGCTTTTCGTTTGTCCTGGGCACTACTACTACTACTACTACTACTACT
>BMAT01008240.1:13848-34255 GCA_019649035.1 Elysia marginata | reverse complement strand
CCCCGCCCTCCCCCCCGTCCTATTTCTGCTGCAGTCACTCACTACCGATTCAAATTGCGTATCTAAAAATAGATCTAAACAAGGAATAAAAACACAAATTCAATATTAAATTGGATTCGGTATACATGTAAATGTAATAAAACATGTCTTTTCATTGTGTGGAATGAGGGAGGGAGGGGAGAGAGAGGGGGAGGGAGGAAGAGACAGAAAGAGAGAGCGAGAGAGAGGAATGGAGAGAGAGAGAGAGAGAGAGAGAGAGAGAGAGAGAGAGAGAGAGAGAGAGAGAGAGAGAGAGAGAACACTTGAATTATACTCGTTAATGACAGATGATTATTTCAGAGCTATCAATACATATACATGTACATAAAGCAGAAAAGAAAACTTAAAAAAAAAAATCCACATACCGCAGTGTAAAAAAAACGAAGCAAACAAACAAAAAACAAACCAAGAGAGACTAAAGCTCATTGGAATCGGTTTTATTCTTTTTCACTTTGCTGTGCGTTGATCCAGTAGCAACACAAAGGTACACAAACAGACTCATAGTTGTGAGAAGAGACAGAGAAGTTCACCTCTCTATCAGTTTTCTTCAATATTGTAGAAATTTCTCAACTATAAAAGTATTTTGTCTCTCAATCTTTCAGATCAAATTCTAGGTTGCAATTTCAACAAAAGGCGTCCATAATTTCAAAAAGAATGAATTGTTTTTTCATCTTTTTAAGTTTAAACCTTGCTTAAGACTATCATTAAAAAACAAAATTAGCATACAGGGCATTACTTTTGGTCTGATTACATAGAAGGAGGAAAGAAGAGGCTCAGCTAAAACCCATTTTTAAAGATGTTTCTGTTTCTTTTTTGCTTCCTGAATTTACAACTCCAGAAAGATGGACTCGTCCTAGAGCTGAGTTTTATCCTATTGTGTTTATTGTAGAGCAACGCCACAAAAATTCTACTTAGTTTTGGAATTCTGCAAAACAGGGATAAATAAATTTCTCCTGTATCGGGTGAATGAGTCGGAGGTCAGAATTTCTAAATTAACCAAAGTTCCATTATCTTTCTACAGAACACTGGTAACCTCTGAGAAATTGTTGAGGTTTGATATCTTAGAAAAAATAACTTATTCAAAACACCAGCACCTTTGAATATTAAATTTAAATTGCAATATCCGACTCAGTCAAGCTGGAACATGGTTTCAAAGCTCTTCAAAAACTTTAGAGAATAATAACAACAAAAAAAAAAACTAATTTGATAATTTGCTTATGCCTTGATTTATTGTACTAGCAAGATCAGTGAGTAGCCAGAGTCGTTTTTATTAAAAAAAAAAAAAACCAGCCGAGTAGACAAATATTTTCTACAAAAACAAGAATTAACTTTAAAGACATACCAATTGCCTTACAACAAGTTTTATGTGTCTTATGTCTGACATTTTAAAAGGACAAATTATTTCGTTTCTCCTTTTCTCTTGTTTCTAATCCAAAAAAGTTGCAATATCTTGAAAAAAATATTTTGATACATGTAATTTCACGTTCTAGTTAATTTTTTGGAAACTCAGTAAAATGGATTGTTCAAATATCATTGGCCTCCAAAATGAAAACTGTTACATTTGCCGCGATTGCAAGAGAATAATTTATTAGTCTTGTATTTGAATTTCTCTTTTCCAATCGACAGTGCAATAAATTTATTCTTGTTCCAGAAGAGACACATCAAAAACTTTTAATTTAAGCAAAAAAATATTTTTTTTAAAAATAAAATTTTATCCCTTTGATAACAAATGTCAGTCCTAAAAAAAGAGTCCACTGGCAATCATAACCCAATTAGTAGAAACTCTATTATTTGGACTTACTTTGCGATATTCAATCTGGTCCACTGAAGCTCAGTGAAAAAAAAAAGAATTTTTTAAAGAATACCCATTCAAATATGATAACAAATAAAAGCATGAATATATTTCTTATTGTAAATCATTATTACTAATCCAGTAGCATAATATAAGCCTTAGCATATCAATACAAACATCGATTTGAGCTTGTGAAATCATTCTTGGTCACAGTAGAGTAACGAGTATTCTGGTTAAACAAAACTATAATGCTGGTTTAAGTGAACTTAAATATAATAAAAAAAATATTACGTAAAAAATATTCTTTTTGACACACAAAAGAAGAAAAATTATGTCATGACACGAGTCAACGGGTAAAAAAATGTTACACCAAGGAAAGAGAGCAAGAAAAAATTGAGAAAAATGTGTGCCTAGTAGAGGAAAACCGAGAATATCTTGGAAATGTTATTTCTGCAATAGAACCAATCAAAATAAAGCTTAGTCCACACAATGTTACATATAATGTGTGTTAAAACTCGCTTAAAATTTGATCTAATCAAGACTTCAAACACAAAGCAAAGCGAACAGGAAAAGAAAAAAACTGATAAATTTGAAAATCTTAAAACCCTATACAGGGTCAGTGTTTGAAGGGTGAGGGGAGGGGGGGGGTGTTCCTGGACAGTCACACAAATACTTGCAATAAGTTTATGAAATCTGCAGATCAAGGAAAGCCATGATAGACACATGTCAGTGAAAAAAAAAAGGCTCAGTATTGAAAGTAAGTGAAAATAAGAAATAAAACAGAAAAGGTAGCTATGGCCTGCATATCATATCACTGATAACCATACTAATGCAAGTTTGTAGATAAAGGCAGAGAATGTCAGCTGATATAATGAGACAGAAGAACGACACAAAAACTATCACACCTCCAGTATAACAATAAAAAATTACAGGAGTTATAACAAGGTAGTAGAACTACACTAAAACTATCACAACTGCAACACAGAATAGCGGGTGATATAATAAGACAATAAAACTATACAAAATTAAATTGTCACTTCTGAAATTTAACAATTACATGTGATAAAATAAGACGATTCAACTATCACAATTGCAACAAAAAAAAAACAAAACCTCATGCATTCTATTTCCTCTTTACCCAAAGAGTAGAGGCTACATTTTCTTGAAGTTGATCATTGAGAGATGCAAGTGGTTAATGCCTAATTTTTTTTTCTTTTTCAGATTGACCTGCATGCTTCAGGTCTAGCCACTCGTTTAGGGCGAGGTGGACAGAGAACAGTAAAGCCAAAGCAAGCGTTTGGTGGATATAGTCAATTTAACAGACATCAGGTCTTGTTTGGGCTCAAACCCTAGATCTATGACTTTTTAGTAAAGTGCCCAACTGTTAAAGCTAATAGTTGCCCCAGCACCTAAGTAGGATTGATCATAGAAGATACAAGACAAAACTGGACTTAGAATAGAATTCAAGAAGGAAATAGCATAGACTAAAGCATCATATTGATTGATTGATTGATTGAAATTTTTACAAGCCCAGTCCATCATTAACGATGAGCTCAGGGCTTACAATCATAAAGCATCATAAACTGCATTGTGAAGTAGCTGGTGTGAACATGGTGTGAACACACATCCCAAATACATGGATTTGTTTCTTTTTTCTCTTTTCATAGAAAAAAAAAAGTTTGCTGTCCTGCCCAAGCATATTTGCTTTTAGATTAAAATTATATCCATAGTACAGTTAACTTACTGCAGGCAATGGATTGCATTGGTGTTAAAGAAATTTGAATAATAAAGTTTTTATTCTGGAATGTGTATCATATATAATACACTGGGCATTATGGCTAATGTCCTAAATGTAACATATGTGGTATGTTTCTGCTTGGCGGTACAGGGTTGAGAGTTTGATATAGATGTTTAAATACTTGTCTAAAACTGAGACAAATTTTTATCAGAGAAAATATCCTTAGTGTGCCTAAAACGAAGAAAGTATCTGTACCGGTATATATCAATAAGTTCCCCTTTTTATGAATTCGGTAAAAAAAAAAACCCTCTTCAGTGTTATCTATTTAAATTACAGTAAATCCACATAAAGCAGGACCCTTAATGAAACTTTTTCTAAATGTCAACTCTGTTTGGCTATCCCATCTTGTATTTGTTTATCTTTTGTAATGGTTTAAGTCCACTCTTGCTTAAAACCAACAAAATTTTTGGTTCTGAGGTGTTGACTTTACCAGGCTTTCCACTGCATGTTAAAATAAAACTCACATGAACATAAACGAGTATAACCATAAGTTTGCATTTCTATTAAAATCCACACAAAAACAAATTGAGAGATCAAAATTTAAAAACGAAACAGATCAAATAAGAGAGAATGGAACATATGTGTAAACGAAACAAGCCAGGAAGGAAAAAGACGTGTGCAACCACCAGTATAATAATTCTGCAATGCTTTCTTTTCACGATGCCTTAACTCTCAAATATTATCAAACTATTTCAAACAAAAATTTACAATAATGTAGACCTTCCAACCTCAACAATTTTGCCCCTAAATTTTCTCCCTTTTGTTCTCTCTCCTTAACATATAATTATACATATATAAGAATTGACCAAAAGACTTCAATTCCCCCCTCCTTCCCCCCTTTTTTTGTTGCTAGCAGTCGCCTTTAAAAGAAAACTTGAAAACTCTTCAAAAAATATATTAAAAAAGTTCTTTAAGCTCTATTTACAAAAAAAGGAAGAAAAGTAAACATGAAAAGCAAGTGAAAAATGACATTAATTGGCCTAAGTTGGTGTCAGGCTGGTCTTAATGAAATGCATGTAAAAAAAAATAAACAAACAAATGTAATGTGAAAATGCAGGAGAAAAAAACTACCAATTCCCTGACACATTACACCAATGTATTTCAAAATGCATTAAGATCTGTAGACATTATCTTTGTAAACAAGAAAATAAAAAAAAAAAAACCCTGTTGAGCCAATGCCCCTCTGGTGCGTGAGAATTAAATACATGGAGAAGATAATAAGTTGTATGGTTGAAGCTAAGCTTCATACAGAACAAATAAGATACATCACGACTGACCTAGAAAATTTTTCAAAAGATCACTAAAACTTATCGTCCAATATTAAATGGTTTAGATGATAATTATGTAAATTAAAGCAAACAAGACGGCAAATTGAAAAAATCAGTTCTGAAACACACACAAAAATTTCCTACAGAAGAGTTCATATGTGTCTTGCAACCAGTTCAAATGAATCGACATCGGAAACTTTATTTGAGAAAACCCTTTTTAAAGGAGATTTGATCATGTGTTTTTCCTCTGTTTTAAATATCAATTACAAATACAAAAGAAGTTCTTATATCATTCCATCAGTGTGATAACTCCAAGCTAAATTGTTCATTTTTCAAAGTTCAGAAAAAAAGGCTTTTTATGAATACTAAAGCGTTGATATACGACAACTGCAACATCTAACTCATAAGCCCTGGCTGCAAGACATACACTAATACGTGCTTACTAGTGAAACATATGGTGAGCAAATAAGAAAATTTGTTGCTTCAAAAGCGTCTGAGTATATGTCAAATAACATAAGAATAATATGAAAAACACAATTGGTTAATACTTAAAAAAAAATCTAAGATAGATTTTCCCATCAGATGTTGATCAAAATCACGGTGATTAGCAAACATTGTATAAGAATGACAGCACTAACATTACAAAAATGTAGCATACTGTTTGAGACATTTTTCTATGATTGAAATTTAGATAGTCTTTGTTCCAGTGAGAAAGCTGCCATGTCATTTGTGTGTGGTCGGGTGGAGCATTGGCAATGAAATTTATCCTAAGGATTTTGCCTGAGGTCGGGTGGGGAGCATTGTTAAAGAAATATAATCTCAGGATTTTGCCTCTTCCCTCAGCTCATCCACAGACGATTCTTCTATAGCGACAAAGTGTCCCCGCGTCCGACTAAACATGAACATCTGGGCTCTGAAAATGTCGAACCACATGGCATGAACTCTCACATCTCCTGAAGCAATATACGGCTGTAGGATGGGGTAGGAGGCCACGTTGCTTGTCTGCTGGAGGCAGTGAAACTGTGGAAATAAATACAGATAGCCAACCTATCAGCTTGTCATTTTAATACATTTTTACTGGAGGGAGGAGGGGAGGGGGGTGTCAAACATACCGCACAAATGTAGGGGCCAAGCAACAAGAATATTCTCCTACTTAGACCAGTACACCTTTCATTTTAAACTGAAAGTTTTATTTTCATTTATTTTCATTTTTGTAGGTAACTTTTTCCTTTAATATGTCCTATGTGTCCTACCATCAATGGATGGTGTTCTCTTTGGAATACTGAAATGCTTTGCAAAATACTGGAAAGGCAGTTCCTAATTACTGTAGCCGGTTGATCAGTGTTGGCAGAGCTGTAATTATATAAAATTTTTCTTACGGTGGGCTCAGACCAAGGGCAGCTTACTAAGAGTCAAACTGAAGTAAATGTGAGTTAACATAGACCTATGTTTGATAAGGTTATCTTACGAGCAGTCAAAATGAGTCTTAACTCTTTAACCATGTAATTATCTCATACTTCTGCATGCAATTTTTCTAGATCTAAATCTCAGCCTAGATCTACATGTACGGTTGTAACTTCTAGATCGCTGCAAAAACCGCTAAAAAAGTTAAATTTAGCTTATCTCGGAAGTTCAATCTACTATAATCAACTTCCAGGGTCAAACTATTTCACAATTTTATTCGTACATCATCTTTCTACTCTTCTTTGTTATGACTATACATCGGACGCTGGCAGTGTCCAATCGTAGATATAAATTGTTGCACCGGACGTTGACAGCGTCTGGCCATTGTTATAAAGTTAAGTCGAAATAGGAAGGTAGCAAGATATTTGTATTAAAGAGAAGCTTATTTTCTCTAATTTCAAATACAACAAACAGAAAAGCTCTATCAGTGTAAAGTTAAAACCCTTTAAAGTTTGCAGGGTTATGACTTGCGAAATTTCAGAAAGGGAAGCAAATTGCACTTTAAGTTTAGACAACTAAAAAAGTGTAAAACTTAAACGCACAAAACCTGAAATTTTAACATGAATCAGGTATGAAAACTGTTCGGGAATGGTTTTAGCGTCAATATCTAAAATGGTCAAAAATTGACGGCTGAACACCCACTAGACTTTGAATGTCTCTCAAAACTTGGCTTTGCAACTTACGACTCATTTGGATCGAATGCCAGACATTTGTGTTCTGATTGTCAGATAGATTTCTGATATATTTTTTAATAGAAGAATAGTAAGTTTGGAAAGCCTGCAAATTGGAAAAAAGAATGTTTTTCCAACTTTTCAAATCTTTTTTGAGTGTTTTCTCAAAATGCCATTTTTATGCAAACTTGTTGCTAAAATTTTGTTGTTCACCAAAATATTTGGGCAAAATTCGGTCCAGGTCTTCAGGTGAATGTGCTTTACAAATAGTCACAGGCTTTTAGTGGATATTGTTTGTATTAATACAATTTTGGCTCATGAACAGTGAAAAATATCTGAAACTTTCAAATTTCTGCGAGTAATTAAAAAAAAATTTTTTTTTCTCAAATATATGACATCTATTCACAATAGGGCGCTGACCAGTTGTAGAGAAACCTCTACAGACTATATAAAACAATTTTTGGGTAAATCTGGTGGAAACTTTGCAAGTTTTAGATGTTACTAAAATAGCCCAAAATACAAGATGGCTACGGTTGCCATAGACACCATGTTGTAAAAATTCTTTTGGGCCAAACATTCATAATCTCCTTTACTGAAGGATCATTTATCAGCAGTTTCATGACTTAAGTGTCATTTTTGAGAAATTAGGGTCTGAGCGCCATCCCTGCCCCTTAAATCCTTTATGTTTGAATTGTCTCAAATTTTAAATGCCTAAACTACAGTTTATCCTCAACGACAAGGTAAAAGATGGGTTTACCTGTGACAGTTTGTCCTCAATGGAGAAATCGTTCTGCGGATCCACAGCACACAGAAACTCTTCTTTCCCAAAATTCAGTTTAAAGCCGCCCAGAATTTTCTTCCCCTCCACGCTCAATAGCTGCTCTTCTTCACTAAAAAGTTTCGTGAACTTCTGAACCGTGCGCAGGCCATGGGCAGACAACCAGGTCTTGAGCGGTGAGTCGACTGTGTGCTCCTGATCCTGTGCTTCATGACAAACATGTCGCTGACTGTAGAGAGAGTTTACAGCCTGTTGGAGAGACAGAAAAAGATTTTTTAAGATATAGTTCTCCATAGACTTAAATGTGTCGCAACCAGTGCAAACAAAATATACAGAGGTATCCACTTAAAGTCAACATTTGTAAGGTATAATCTTGCTTCAAGTCAACTCTGTTTGGCAGTCCCATATTGTATATCTTTATATTTTGAAATGTTTAAAGTGAACTTTTGCTTAGAGTCAACACATTTTTTTGGTCCAGCATTGTTGAGTTTATCAGGATTCCTGTAGTGTAGGTCACAAATGTCTAGCTATCTTGGACATTGTAAATTTTATAAACCTCAAAACATTAAAAACTGCATGGAATTATCAACATTTCGAGGAAAAATATGAAAACTATTGTTGATTAAAAACAAAAAGAAAAACAAGAAAAAAAGAGCTTAAAAAAGGCTGTTTTCTCAGTTCATAATTCGAGACATTGTTGCATTTTGCTCAAGTTGCGAGATATGACACTCAAACTTAGTAGTCTGTGGCCTTCACACTGAGTTCCCTAGTTCTTGCTATTACAGACCAATATATGCCACACAGCATCATAAAATGTGTAGTGTTGCGGTGATATTTAGATGAAAAACATTTGCACTTTCTATAAAACTGTACGAATTTTATTAAAAAAAAATTCCCCGGTAAACACTGCAAGTTTATAGCATATTTAATCCTAGTTATGCAACCAAAAAACTCTTAAAATTATGTCTGGCAATAGATATCAAAGTCAGGGAATCTCTCTTGAAATCTTTTGCTCTGTGAAATGTTTTATACCATCTGAACAAAAGAAGAGCGGCTTCTCAAAATAGCGCACCCCTCTTGCATACTGGCAAGATTTGTCGCTGCCTAGAACTAGGTACTCATTTGACACTAGAGTAAGGCAAGGAAATGTGTATAAAGAGTTTTTCTCCAGTTTGTGGCAGGGATCCAACCCCTATCCTTTTGTTGTGAAAGCTGAGAGTCTATCACTGAACCGTGACCCTACGAAAGATAAGTAGTTAAAATTCAGTTCAGCTGAGGATCATAAAATCGTCATTTTATCAAAATTATGAGCTGTTTTTTACAAAGTAAATTTGAAATGTAAGAGTTTTACTCAATTTTTGCCTGAACAATACCGTGTTTGACACATAAAGAACAGTTTTGCAAGTCCAGAAAATGTTACGATCTTTATAACACAGAAAACTCATCAATTCTTGTACCTGTACTATAACATAAAGATCAATAGTCATTCTGCTGAGTATTTAATACATAATCTAAGATACAAAAAACAATGAAAGTTTGAACATTGGAGACAAAGCCTTTATGAGGACCAGTTAAGAATCAAATAGGAATTTTGTGATGTGAGGTTATTTTAGGTGCGAGCTAGCTATGATATTGCAATTCCCACAAGAGCAAGTCTGTAAGCTGTGAACAGGTAAAGAGAGCAATGAAAAAGGCACATAACATTTAATCCAGCTATCAATATGAACAGCTAAAGAGAGCCACAAAAAATGACACTTAATAGCTGGTCTGAATGTCTATATCAATAACTTTAAGGAACCATAATACATGTATTGCAATCCACATAAAAACTGGTGTGTATGTCTATATCAATAACTTTAAAGAACCATAATACTGCAATCCAAAAATCATAGCTGGTCTGTGTGTCAATATCAATGTCGGGTAAAGGCAGCCATGACTTTGTAAGGCAAGAGAAGATAAAACACAATTTATTGATCCATTAATTGAAATTCTTCATGCTAAAAG
Organism: Elysia marginata; assembly: GCA_019649035.1. Classification (NCBI taxonomy): domain Eukaryota; kingdom Metazoa; phylum Mollusca; class Gastropoda; family Plakobranchidae; genus Elysia; species Elysia marginata. The sequence continues at coordinate 24,441 of BMAT01008240.1, read as the reverse complement.
CAAAGTCTCAACGATAGTAAAGATAAAGCAAGCTTTGGACAGGAGGGAGAATATCGTTACTAAAAACTTTTCAGCTTTCATTTACCAAGTCCTCACCTTACAGTTAGAGTGGCCACATACGACGACGTCTCCGATTCCATTCATGATGCAGCCGAGTTCGAGCCCACCTCCTTCTGCCGAGGCATTATCAGGTTTGGATGGATCAAACAACGGCACCATGTTGCCAGGGTTGCGGACGACAAAAACTTCCCCTGCCTGGGTCTGTAAGAATCTCAATGGGTCGAGCCGACAATCCATGCAAGTGATGAATACTGTCATAGGCTGAGAGTGAAAAAAGAGGATTGTTTGAACAATAGAAGGATCTATTTAAGTATTATGTTCTTATTGCAACAAAGTTACTGTACAATCCAATCTGATTTGGTTAAAGGCAGATTCAATCTATCTTTCTTCTAACATAAAAGATAAAAAAAAATTGATTTGACAATCTAATAAAAGTGACTTGAGACTTTCATGTTTTGTTTCAATTTCTTTCCTTTTCTTCAGTTTTAGGTGCATATTTGAGATTAAATTTGACTTTTGATGAATGCTTATAATAATAATGCTAGCCCTTTTTCCCCACATAAAACAAGATATAAATCAGACAGAGGAATTGTTTTTGTTATGAAACCATTGATGTTGATCATTAGGAGAAACTGAAATATATATAAATAAGTGACAATACGAAGGCATATGTATGGATGAATTCACTTGTAATAGTATTATTTTTCACTAAACTTACCTTGACAATTTCTTGTGACACTTTGTCGATTTCAGCTAGATAGTTCTTCCTGATTGCTGAGTTGAATTTTAATACGCCTCTTAGGAGTTTGTTCATTTTGTTACTAGGAATATTTTCTGTAAAAATAAAATAGAAAAACGTTACTTAAAATAGCTAGTGAAAAGTCAAATTTATATCTTTTAACTTACCATGTAAATGATGACCCAATTTGGTACAAGCTTAGCTCTTCTTAAGGGATGAAAGTGTGCTGAAGTCCCCTCCCATCCTTAAATGTTAGTTAAATACATGGGACATGGGACATATTTAAATTGACGTGAATGTTAGATACTGGCTACACAGTGCTCGCACATGCAAGCTTTTGGCTGGTCTTCAATGTGCAGTGTGCAAAACTCATCCCTGAAAAATACACCTGACACAATTATTGGGGCCATGTAAGCCTCAATAACCAGCCAGTTTAGTTAGGTCACCTAATTCACTTTTCACCTTTCAATGACTGTCACTGAATTAATTAAGAGTTATCTACTTCCAAACACTTGAAAGTCACAACCTATGAAATAACACATTATGATTAATTTCAAATTAATCTGCTGTTGTGCCTAAGTCTCATGGCCCCAATAACTTCCTGAATATGTTGGTACACATAACGTCAACAACTATTGCAAAAATACATTACACACCTACATAGAACTGATGGAGAGGCTGGCTACTAAGGCTCTGTTTTTCCTTTCATTTTATTAACCTAGGCTGTAAGTTATGCCAATTTTAGTTTTAAACTCAAAAGATACTTTCAGGCCTAGGGTAAACTGTTAAATTATATAGCATAATATCACAGTAAAGGAAAGACAGCGGAAATCTGTTAATTTAACTATGCAGGGAAAACTGAAAGTACAAAAACTCCAAAATCAGGGGATTCAAATCAGGCACATGGGATCAGGTTTATTTTACCCGTTATTGCCAATTATTCCAATACCTGCCAACACATTTCATGATTTGTCTCTTATTCAGCTCCTGCATAAGTTAGCACAGGTTTTATGATTGTATAAGCCCTAAACACCTACGAGTATGTGTAAGCTTTAGGGTGACATCTTTGCCGACTAAATGTTGACAAGAAGCCTAAAACATGATTTAGAGCTTAAAAAAAATGTCAGAGACAGAAAAACAAATTTCCTACAATTATAGGCAACAACATATACTTCGATTCAAGAGAATTGAACTTCTTTAACTTTGAATTGTGAATTGTGTGTTCAAATTGAAGCCAAAGACAAAAAAAAATCTTAACCTCACACTTAGAAAAATAAGAACCAGGTCAATTTTGAACGATCAGACTTTGATTTGTGAAGGTTTCAACTGTATATGTATGCGTATGCGTCTCTTCACTTTCATCTCCTCATAGCCATTATCTAGAACTTCTCCTCCTCTTCATCTTGCTTTCTCCTCCTCCCCGTTGTTTTTCTGCATATCCTGCTTCTTCTTCCTCTGCAAGACCTTCTTTTTCTCCTTCTGCATGTATTTCCTAAAAAGTCAACCATATTGTAATTTTAATTGATGTTATCCACAAGCAAAGTTCAGAAAAGATCTAGAGGACTTGCTATTTTTTTCTTGAAATTTCTTAAAAATATTTAAGAATTTTAACTGCAACAAAATATATAGTGTTTTTCGTGGCTCCAAAGTCTTATACAAATAACTGAATATTTAAAACTATATAAGCTAAAACACATTTTAATGTGGTCTTGAACGCACAAGCCCATGCAAGGGCCTAAAGAGGCCAAGTCGCCAAAGAGAGTGCTCACCCTTGAACAGTGGTGGCTTTATATTTTCAGTTCCATTCTAGATGTTTTGTTTGATGGTGTGTGTTGCACAGATGTGGTCAGGATAATAAAATAAAGCAACACCAGACATAAGTAACAATTTTATACATGAACAACAGAAAGGCAGAATATAAATTGATTTAAATATATATATTTGGCGGAGAAGATTTACCATTATATCTTTAATTTTAAGTTAAACAGAAAGCTTGTCAGGTAAAATCATGACTACATTTATAAACCAAAGTTTTAATAAAAGCCCCTCGGCTACTCTCATTTCCTTTCTTTTCTCAATTCTAATACCTTACCCCAGACGCACCCCCCATCTCTTTATTTTCCCCCAGACTCCTGTGACCTGACATAAAACTCATTCAAGTCTGAGCTGGTTCTAGGTTCAAAGGGCTGAGAAGATCATTGAGTTCCCACACAAGACAGAATGGTTACAAAATATTGTTAACTCAAGTTTCAAGAATACCTCACAGGTCTTTGGCCAAAAATATACAGTTCATTACAACAGCCTAGCCAGTCTTGGCTTACAATAAGAATCATAACAACCGTTACAAGTGTAACTTCAGGTGCATAAATTCACTGCACATAATTTGGGCTTTGGTCTGCTGGCCAGAAAACTTATGAAAAATGTGAAAAAACTTGGTCCAGTTGTTGGTTACACATGCTTTAATACTTACTTAACAGCAGTAACCATAATTATTCATTTACATTGTAACATTGTATTATTATTAAAGTACTTTTAAAGTTGTATTTATTCTTGTTGCCCCGAAGGCTTTTTCATGCAAGTTGTAACATAACAATAGAGCCAGAGCAAGTTCAATATTCTCTATTGAGGTTTATTGATCTAAAGGTTGCCAGGTAAAGGGACACATTTTTTGTATTTATTACTCAGCCAGTGGATCAAGCGCAGAGAGCAAACAATTCACTCACCAATCTGAGAGACCCGCTACAGTTTACAACTCAAGATGCTCAAGTCAGGATAATCTGGTGATGGGCCCAACAATTACTTTTGTATTCAATACAGATTCTTAGCAATAGCAGGCTGTGGTAGCATTGAGCTGGAAGCAAGTGGTACAGGCTACCTGACCTTGTCTCTCTTCATCTCAAATCTTGCGCCTCGCAGGAGGCCTGCTTTGTCTCACGCCTCGTGCTTGGTCCTGAACCCTGTTGCTCCATTAGAACTCTTGGAAGGCACCCAATTTCCCCTTTGCCTTTATTGTATATCGAGGATAACGCAACAAGGGCAAAGAGGGAATTAGGGACCTCCCCAGAGTACTAAAAGAGCGACGGGGCTAGACATCAAGAGGCTGTGGCACAAAACAAAGCAAGCATACCACAGGTCGTGAGGTACGAGACTCTGGAGTCAGGACACAAGGCGCTAGAGCTGTACCAACTGCTGCCGCTGACAGCTCGTCCAACTTCCTATATCCAGCAAAGAATTGATATCAAATACAAAAAGTGATCGTTGGGCCCATGCCCGGATAATGCCCTCAAGTCAATGAAGATTTAGATAGTCTCTTGAGCACCAGAACAACAATTATAAACTGACCTTGGCTGAGGTTTGGCTTGAAGGATTTCCACTGATGGGTGCCATTTAATTCTAATCAAACCTAAGTTCATACTGATCACAGATTAAGTAACAAATTATGATTATTTTTTTTTGGAAATAAATGGCCCTGAACAATGAAATGGAGTATTTTTAATTGCATAAAACATTACTGATGAAAAGAAGAGGGATAATGAAAAGTAATTTTTAATTATAATCAGTAGTGGCACCCCAGTGTGGAAATCCTACCGTTTCGCGTTCCCAACTTGTGATTGCATCATATTCATTGTGCAGAATGCCCACTTGAGTCATTTAAACTTCTGGCTGTTAAACAAAGACCATTATAAATTCGCAGTGAGTATTTGCAGACGGGGTGCAATTTATACGCAAATAATATTATTTTGACCCTCGGTGAAAATGAACAGAAAATCTCATTTGCAGCCAGTTGTTAAAATTGCTGACAAATAATAATTTATGTGATTATAGAAGGAATGTATAAAGATATTTTTAACTTGAAACTGGACTTGCTGTCTTTTTTACTTTGTTAAATTGTTTTTTCTTCAATGTTTTTTTTTCTTCTTCTTCTACTTCTTCTTACACAGGTAGGTGGAATTAGCTAAGTGTCGATACATTGCTTTCCTTCGACTGCTACGCCGGTCGAGAGTTCCATTCCCAATTCTGACGCATGTTGTAGCTGCCTTAGAAAAGCAATTTATCCACACTTTCCTCAGTCCACCCATCAGCCCAAAATAATAAGCGATCACTATAAATTGCTGACGGTTTGACCCAATAACAACTGGATCTAAGCCTAGACATTGGCGACGGTATTTTAATATTTTAGATCAGAAATCGGACCTTTAATTTTAAAATAACGTAAGGAAATGTTTTTAAAGGTTTTAAATTTAACAAGACTTTAAGTTCAGCTTTGCAATTCGCTCTTATTATGGTCCACGTTTTAGCCGATATATCTCACTTTTAAAAACAATTGAACCGAGTTGGGTAGGTCTAATTATAGATTAGCTTCTCGCCGGGCGGAATAGCAGGAATAAAGAAAAAAAAACCAACTGTGTTGATAGTGTGTTGTAATTTTAACTACCGCCGCATGGGATTTCACGCGAGAGCTGCGATACCTTTTCAGAGAAAAAGAAAAATAGTCCCGAATTTCATTTTCGGGTTAGGTTTATATAAAAATCGGCCGTTTTTGACGGATTCAAGACATATTTTATTCTTTATAAGCCTCCTATCATCAGAAATTAGAAGAAAACGTCTAGGCCTATAATGTTGGTACGACAAGAAACCTATTTTTATCCCAATTACAATAGTAGTATTTTTAGGTGTGTAGTTGATATCCCGTGAAGCGTTCACGATTTTATTTTTAAAAAGATGACCCACTAAAAAACGGCTCAGCCGTTGTCTCAAAACGCATTTGTTGCATGTTTATAAAATGTAACAAACAAACAAAGACTCCAAAAATACTCCGTGTATCAGGCATTTCAGGCACTTTGGAATCCCTGGATATGTGTATTGGCCTGCTGGGGAAATAAGTATGTAAAGTCTTGAAACTGCCTTCGGCTGTGGAAGACAATAATGCACGCCTAATATACCAACAATCTAGATCTAGAATCTAGAGATTCTAGAATAAATGAATTAGACAATTATTAGATATCTAGTCTTAGATAAATTTAGATTTGATCTAGAACTAGAATCTAGATAGATCTAGCCTATAGGTTTAAATGTCGACATATTGCAGATTTAAAAAATCACAGTGATTATTCCCATCCCCGGGATGGGAATAATAATAATTTGTTATTCACATCCCCGGGATGGGAATAAAACTTTTTCATTATTCCCACCCCCTTATCCACTTCAGTTCTCTGCTGAGTTCATACCCCTTCACACTAAACACACTGTAATGACAGCCTGCATTAGGCCTAGATCTATAGATCTACATGTAATATTACTATGACACTCACTGACTCAGTCTCAGGGGTTTTTAAAAAGAAAAATAGCCACCCTAAACTACATGGTCTATACTAGACATGAAAATGATGAATTGAATTCCCTAGAAAATATAGGAATTATGTAAAAAAATCCCTGGATGTAGGAAACATAAAAAGACTAGAGACCGTTAGTGTTAAATTCTCTTTGCTTTCCAATGATGGCAAATTTTCCCCGGGTTTTGAATACCTCACAAGGCCCTCTACGATTCAATAAAGTTCTCTCGAGTTTTTCTTTTTCTTGCTGATTTTGCTCTTAATATTGTCCTCTTTTGATTTAACTATCAGTTCATGCGTGTGGTTGCATGCTTTCATGAAAAGTTGGCCATGAATTTCAAGTCAAGTTTTTGTCCAGTTTTTCTCGGCAGTCCGTTGACGTTTCTTGGCCTCACGAATGTCATCATTGCTGTGCCATCGGGTATTGGGCAGTGATACAATACTTCTCTTGACGAGAGGGGCATGTCTATTCACTATAGTACTCATTGTATTGTTTAAAATATTTATTTGCTATTGGTGTTACTTTTATAACATTCTCTTAAATTTTTGAAGCTCTCATATCATCTTTTAAGTCTATTTTATATTTCTAGATTTTGTTTTCCGAAACTGTATACTTTTAGGAACAGGTTGAGGTTTTTGCGTACTCGACTCGCAATGATGATCAGAAGCACTGCACTCATCTACCTGCAGATTCTGCAATGTTGCTGTTTGGTCTAGCGAGTTAGTTATGACGAGATCGAGCGTGTGGCCTTTCTCATGTGTGGACTCTATCACATGTTGATGAAGATTGAAAGAGCTTAGAAGCAAGTCCATATATTTCTTTGCATTAGATTAGTGTTAGAAGGAGAATCCCCATGAAAATTGAAATTGCCCAACATGATCAGAGTGCCAAGCAATAAAGTTTTATCAATAAGGAAATTTTTTAATTCTGACTAGAATATGTCAACAGTCAGTTTGTTTTTCCTTGAGGGGGGTGGCCTATTTAAGCCTATTATACGATAGTATGACCCACTGGTTTTTAGGTTTAGTTCAAAGCATTCAAAAGATTTGACAAGCTTTCTCCCCCGTCTATTCTAGTTTTAAAGAGTCTTTGAAAATATTTAGCACACCCCCACCTCCACCTGAGTTCCTGTTAATTATCGCATGATTATATCCAGTTGGAATGAGATTGTTGAGCGTAGTTTCATCACCTATATCATATAACCACATCTCAGTTATAATCAGTAATAACAAAAGTATCAATGTATTGTGTTATTGTATAGTATGATAGTAGTGTGGCTTTGTTTCTCGCCGATCTTGCGTTTATGGTACAGCAATGTGAAGGGGGTGGTTGTTACACACTTTCTTCATGTTGTTGATAGAGATTAGACCTTAGGTTGCTTATATTCACATTAGGGTTACAATTATGCGAGGGCACATTGTTATTGTGTTGACTTGCACATGTATTTGTGTTGTTGACAGCTATTGTCTAATTTGGGCACACTTCTTGTTGACATATATATATATAAATATACACACTGGTTTCTGTCTGTGTCTGCCTCCTCTACAGCCCCTTTTCGTCTTTATATCGGTAGATCTTTAAACGTTGAAAAGTTTGTTTACATTTTTATCTACTTTAAATGGTCTGAATGGGGGGTGGGAATAACGAAAAATCATTATTCACATCCCCGGGGGATGGGAATAATCACAGCCTTAAAAAATATACCTTCCAAGAAATAAAATGAGGAACTTCGTGGGATATCTTGACTCTCTAAATCTGTAACAGATCGAAAATCTAGATCTAGTTTGATTCTTATGGCAGTGTGGTCAGTTCAAGGTTCATTTGCCCAGACCTTCACAATCATGAAAGCTGATCCGCCACATTGTTTACATTTCAATGATTTTACTTTCACTTTCATCTTTAGTGTAACTCTTGTTTATTTTTTTTTCCCAAAAAGAAGATTGGGTTTGTTATCGGCCTTGAGGTGCTCATGTAGTCCGTGAGCCTGTGCCCACCAAATACTAATTCTTTGCTGTTAATAATTATTATATTTTAAAAATTTTTACGCACTTATCACAAGCGGAAAAATACCGAGCCATTAAATCGACCGGACCTGCATGCACGTAGGCCGCACCAAATTTTTAATATTGTAACATTAATAATTTTATTTGTTTTGAAATATATTCAATTTCATTTCTCTCTCACCCCCTCCTCCCTTCTGTCTCTTTTACTTTCATCGCTGTTATTTTTTCTCTGTGTAGGCGTACTCTATCTGCTGCTCTCTTTGTTTCTCTTTGTAGTGAACCCTAGGTAGAGAGCACTATATAATTATGTGCTTCTGTAGTAACTCTAAGGTACACAATACCGTAAAGGCGCTAGGAGAAATTTTCCTCAAATTGTTTGTTTCTCTCAGTGTAAATAGAAAACCATTTGTTAACAGTCCGTAATGAAAATCTGCCTCCAAGTTTTCTTGTTCTGCAGCGGTCGCTAGGTTTGACTCTTTATGAGGGATACTGTAAAGGACAATACAAAATTCGATTCATGCAGGCTTTGGCATTCATTGTTTTTCACTTGTTTTTCATTATTGGTGTGGTATTGTGTATAGAAAGTCCTCTTAAAACGTTTTCATTAAGCTGCACAATATTTTTTTCCATTCATGCAACACAAAGGGGTGGGCAATCTGCAAGAAGGAAAGCGGAAGAAATAGGGGTTTTACCAAGATGCATAAAACACAAATTAGAATTAGGTCATAACCATTATAAGCACATTCATAAAGCAGATTTTTAAGGAATGGGTTAAAATTGATGTTTAGTGCCCTAAATATTTTGAGTAAGACGATTTCGGATCTGTCAAAATCGAAGAAATAATAGAGACCTTTAGCACACGCACCGTGTCTCACTACGCGTACGTGAAAATCGGGAAAGCAGATTGGGGAAACTATAAAAATAATGAAACCAGTTTCTAAAAATAGACCCACAGACGTTCGCGTCATACTCACGCGTTGCTGCTTAAACTCTGTAATGCACGCCTAATATACCGACAACGTGTCTTTTGGGCGCAATGTCGTGTGGATCTATGCTAACATTATCCTCACTAAAAATTGATCCTTCCTCTCCTGACCAAGACATTAGCCCTTACGATATCTAAAGAGCTGCACCGTGTCCAAGGCATTGGCCATTACGGTATTTAAAGAACTTCCCCGTGACCAAGGCATCAGACCTCACAGTACAGACTTTAAGCAGCAACACGTGAGTATGACGCGAACGTCTGTGGCGTCTATTTTTAGAAACTGGTTTCATTATTTTTATAGTTTACTCAATCTGCTTTCCCGATTTTCACGTACGCGTAGTGAGACACGGTGCGTGTGCTAAAGGTCTCTAATATCTAAAGAGCTGCCCCGTGACCAAGAAAAATCAGTCGCATGTCGCATATTTCATATTTCAAGGCGTTGCAGTTTATTAGAAATGCAATTTTTTGAGCTTCAATGCTAAACCAATTTCATTAATTAGTCAACATTTTGTGGAGAGGTATTAAAACTTTAGTCCACTTCAATTTTGTGAAAGAGACAATAACACAGAGTTTGAAAAAGCATTGTTTCAAGTATTTTCGACTTCAGACTGATTCCGCCTGGTCGCGAGACCGTTAATAAAATAAATAAAAATTAACGTCAAAGCTAGCTCCTTTTCCGTGGTGTCACATTTTGAATAATTATTCATGAAGGAACCTTATTTGCTGTTGTTTCCTATAAGTAGGCCTAGTGAAAAAATATTACTATGTTACGATCAATTTTATTATTCCACAATTGGAATATGGGTTAAATGATACCAGAACATGACTGGTACTCATGACATATATTACGCAAAGTTCATTACGTCACATTAATCAACACAACAGGAAGTAACGTTATGATCTCACACGCATTTTGGCGATTCACCTTTTCCCAACACCTTTATTCCCTCTCCTTCTAACCTCTCAATCCCGTACATCTGTAACTCCGCAAGCAATTGACACTTTAAAGTAACATGAAGTATTTTCCATAATCATCGTTATTTCATCTGGGGCTCAACGGCCCTAGAGAATGCGAAGGGGGAGGGGGCGTGGGCGGGGATAGAGTTACTGTTACTCCTATACCTCCCAGGACTTGCGACCGATTGTATAGCGGGTCATATTTTTACTCCAACCTACACAGTTTTACTTCATTTCTCAATGAACATTTAAGTTTATGCAGAAAATTAGAGTACGTTCACGATTCTAAAATCTCCAGCCTTGGTGAGTTGAGCAAAGGCTTGTACAAATTAAACTACCAGCATTTAGTAAACACATTCATTTTCGTCAACTAAAATTTTAATTATGGGAATTTTCATAGTGCGCGAAATTGTCCAAACAACAACAACAACAACAACAACAACAACAACAACAACAACAACTAAAAGTAAGTAATGATATAAATACGAATTTTGTATTCTTAGAGATATCACAAT
>BMAT01008239.1:318925-332249 GCA_019649035.1 Elysia marginata | reverse complement strand
GAGAGAGAGAGAGAGAGAGAGAGAGAAAGACAGAGAGAGAGGCAGAGAAACAGAAAGAGAAAAGACAAAAAGATACTAATTAAAGGTTAAAAAAAAACCACAACAAGAGACAGGAGAAAGAGATTAAATAGGGTCCATTCAGCTTGGTTTAACATGCTTCATTATGTCTGTTTACTCTTTCACTCAATTAAAGAAAGATTCTCAAAGCCTCCCAACATTTCCTGCCCGTGTTTCCTTCTCCTCGCGTAAACAAACACCCTGCCATTAGCACCAAGACACACGCACAGAAATCCACACACATGCTCCTAGCACAATCGCACATACATACACACAAAACCTCATCACCTCTTTAGAAAAAAAAAAGAATAAGGTAAGCTGGCTGGCTACAATCGGTTTGCTTGAGCGTGTGGATCGATGCGTCCAGTGAATGTTCCTCGAGTCATTCATTACTGTAAGTTTTTCCCTCAGGCAATGGAAATTGGCTCTGACCAGATGCTAACGCCTGTCAGAGCTCACACACACAATGATCCCAGTGTTATGATAGCTCTCGACACGGAATGTGCCAGTATGGGGAAACCCACTAAATTTCCCCTTAATAATCACTCGGTACAAAAAAAAACCGACATTTATTCCTCCACAATATCTGTGTTGATAGAATTAGCTTTAAAGTACTAGTGTTTGGTAGACTGTCGGAGCTAATTGCTGCATAGAAACCATTAGATAAGAAACAAAAGAAAGTACCCTATTGATTCATGAACTATTGGTCACAATCTACACTCATCGAATGTCGTTTCTTTTCCCATTTATTTAAGTATTTTATTTGCCAAAGACATAAAATGAAGACTTCTTTCATTTTTCTCCCTGTGATCCTTACGATCTGCACTGAACTGAATCCCCAAAATTAATTAATTAAAACGTCAAAAGCATATACATTCCGTTAGTGCATTAAAAAAAATCTCTTGTATAATTACGGCACGGCGATCGATATTGCTGTTTACTAATCGGAGGTAATTTATTATTTTTTTAAATTTTCTTTTTCTTTTGACCTCAATGAAAATTTGAAGGCTGGGAGCGCAACAATTTTAACCATTTTCTGTAAGCTCGTGAGCGTATACAAATGAAAATTTCGCTTGCCAACTTGTTTTTTCGTAAAAGTAGTTTATTTAAGGGCAACATTTATTCAACTAAATAAACAAAACTATTTAACAAACAAATATTAAACGAAGTAAACAAAACCCTGTATTTAGCAACTTTACTAAGTAAACAAAACTCTGTACTTTAATTATATCTCTAATCACCTTCTGTAGCCTGAACACTGTCAGTAGTTCCATACTTTTTAAAACCTAAAACGTGACAACAACAGAGTTATAGTTAAAAAATGTTTTAGTATTCTTCTTTTTTGCTCTTTTATTAACACTTTATTAAACCTTCTTGAGCATTCTTAATATCTTAATGCAGTAAATACGGCATGTTAAACATTTTCAGCACATATCGGTTCATTTTTCAGGATAAAGGTCTATGTTAATATTATCGATGTAATAATTTTATTCTGTTTGAACAATTTCTCCTCTCCTGGCAGGTAGCAACAATAACAAGTTTTCAGAGGGGCCAAAAATCGATTTTTCTTTGGCCTCCATTTCTCAGAACTTTTTCTTCACATCTGCGTCCTGCGGAGGCTTACGAAAAAGTATAGGCCTGCAGTTCTAAAGGCTAATGTTTACTAGGCACCGAGTTTCTTTCTTTACCTGAAAAATTAGATTCTATAAAACAGCAAAGACTGCAAGATTGTAGGCCTACTCCCTATCGACCGTCCACACTGCAAACAAAGGACGTCTGTACACTGTTTTCCTATTATTCTCTTTTCGCAATTTTTTTTTCAAAACAACTTAATAGCTCACACGGACACAAGTTCTGATATCTCATCAACACGTAATGCTGCCGTCTTTTATAAAATCGTGTCTCTGCTATTCTTTCCTGTCTAAAGATTGGTTATTGTAAAACAAAAACTGCCAAGTTTTCCGGCCACAACAAAACTTACTGCTGGGTAACGTTATCTTCAGTAGAATAGGACGTGAAAACACAAACACTAGCGATCTCCTCTTGTTCTTAAATCATGAAAACTTCAAGTTTTTCTTCACTGTTGTCTAAACTCCCGTTCACAATTTTCTTTGCAACCTCAAAATTCCTTCCTGAACGCCGTTATGTTTTAATCTAAAGTCTATTTTGCCTGTAATGTTTTGTAAATGTTTTACTATATATCCATCTATAAACCTTTCCAAAGTTTCCTCTCGTTTTCTTAACTCTTCAGTCATCTTGTGGCCCCCCCCCCCCCCGTTCGATATAAAATGGCTGAAGAGTAAGAGAAATAACAAAATAGACACTACCCGCCCTCATCCTCTCTCTTTTTTTAGTTTTCCTCTTATCCTCCTCGCGATCCTCCACGTAGTCTATACCCATTTATTTTAAAATGCCCTCCTAAATTTTTTAAAAAATCTTTCACTGCCTTTGTTTACCTTTCCTTCACACTCTCACTCTCTATTCAGGCCACTCACAGAAGACCAATAATGCACAGCCAAGTCCTTCTGTAAAATCGATTTGCAGACAAACTTCATTTTGGACTGAACTTGTGTAAGCCTCTGGGAGCATTTGAAGATCTTGTGGTACTCCTCCTAATGCTTTGTAAAGCGAAATACAACTTTCTGCCTTATACCAATAGACTGTTGGATTATAGAACATAATGCTTTAAGTAGAAGCGCTAGTTAATATTGTATTTCTTTAAACTACCACAAACCTGTTTTATAATATTCTCTTGCTAAAGGTATCCCCACTCTAGTTCAGCTTACTTCTGCGTCACTATCTGCATTTTATTATTGCTTTCATTGCATCAAGTAAGAACAATCATACAATAGTTTTCACACCGAATCAAAAGTCAACAGTCAAGATATACACTACAGAAACTATTATGTGTTAACTCATAAAGCGTGCTTCTAATGTTTTCTGTCAGTTAGGTTAGGCATTTTCATAATTTAGGCGTTTGGTGCGACTCACCCTCAGGTTGCTAAAACGAAATTTACTAGGATGCTATAGTTTGACGCAAGCACAGAAAAAAAATTGAAAATACTGGTCTATAAAAAGCAACAGGAGTCTCCAATCCAACTTATATGTAACAGAAACACATACGGTTTTTCAAACAATGAGGCTTAGCTGAAACGCATTGCTAGTCCAAATTAGCTGGAGAAAGGGCTAAAATGGAGAAGAAAAAAATAATGACCTCCGAAAATCTAGCTACACCATACACCAGCGGTTGCCGAGGTTTCGTAAAGTGAATTCCTATCATCTATTTTTCATGTTTTGTCTCGGCTAACAAAGATTAGTCGGCAGCTACTACAAGACTTTGCACTCAAAAACTTTCATCTGGCCCCAGAGCAGTGACAGACAAGATGATAAAGATTGTTCGGGAACAGTAACCCATCCAGACTGGCGTCAGTGTTTGCCTATCTATGAAGCCAATGAATGTAACGTTATACATCGTTTTACTATCAAGATGGCGGACGTTCCCGGAAGTGTGGAGCAAAATTCTTTTTTGCATAATGGATCAAAGTAACTCTACGCGAATTCGAGTCACATCGATCAACGACACACTACTGCAGGAGGGTCCGCCATCTTGATAGAAAAACGCTATTATTTCCTTTGCGCAATCACCATCGTTGAAGCACTGAGCAACTGGAAGAAAATATAGCTGGCTGTAGGACATATGATAGCATTGACTGTGACCGGGAGTACAATGGTTATTTGGAATGACTTTTCACTAGTAATAAACACGCAGTTTCGATATCACACAAGAAAACACAACGATCTCGGGAACCATGATGGTCAGGTACCGAATCAACTTTTATTTTAATTGTATTACAATTTAACGTAGATTAAAAAGAAACAAATTCATGAAAATTGCAACAAAGAAAAAAACCCACCATTTTAAATCAACACCGAGGGGGTATATTAAGCAAAGTTATTAAAAACTGGTTTCTAAGTTTACGATTATGAACACACTTAAAACATGAAAACTCAACACAATCGGAAATAATCGCTCTCATGCTTGGTCATGAAATGTTATATTTCAAAGACGTGCAGGAATTACAGCACAAAATCACGAGCAAATGAAAATTATCAGCTATTGAAAAGTACCAAGCATATAAAAAATCGAAATAAATAATGGAGGCAGCCACTGCGCAATCAATGATTGGAATATTGTAAAGGTAGAAATTAGCAGTGAAGAGCTCATAACGAAAGAAGACGAACCTTCGACTTATAGATGCTTCGGCACCCACCGCCTTGCCACTTAGAGAAATATAGCTTAAACCATGTCGAAGATTTGAATCATACTAAAGGCAGACATTTCGGGCATTTCCACTATAAAGTCTACTTCTTTCCACTGCTAATTTTATACCTTTACAATATAAAAAATCTAGATTCATATGCATACAGAAAACTAGCAAACGAAGAAAAAGATTTAAAAAATACGTTAAAGATGCACCGTCTTCTTTCGTTATGAGCTCTGTATATCTTTATTTTATTTTACATAAACTCAATATATTTAAAATCTAACCATATGATTGTGGCTCGAAGCAGTTCATTTATCTGAGATTTTTTCCTTAGCGTCTCCTGAGAGCGACTTTTTCTCTGGTTTTGTTCAGTTGTATCATAGCGTTTCTGTATCGTTCAACATCACTCACATCGATCTGTCCTGCAGCACCTGTTTTCCATCTAACCTGCATGAAAAATCTTTTATATCGTGGTATATATTTTGAAATATTGCAGACATCAGACTTGTTTACAATGTGTCCTCAATGAGGAATCGCTAGAGTTAATCTTGAACTCTAAGAATCTCTTTGTCTGTCAATTCTCAACGGATCTTTTTTATTATTACCGTTACATTCTTAGCAATATGAGTATAAAAGATATGCGCATACTTTTCAATGTTGATTTATTTACTTTTCGCCCACATTATTAGAGAGAACTGAGGATACAATACAAATAATTATGTTATTCATCTATTCTTTAAAATACTTTTTAAATAATCGTCTAAAATGTTGTTTGGCCAGCAAATTTTTCCTCTTTGTATTTTGACTTATTTCTAAATATGTCTACTAGCTGATAAGGCATGTCTGAATAACAAGATCACGACACGAGATCTCTAAATATGATTCAACGAGATAAACACAAAGTCGCTTTAAAACAAAGATGTTTTGTGTTCTATAAAATTTTTTCATACACTGATTGAAATGTATCGGGATGAAAAAAAATAACAATTTAGAGTTATAATTTCTGCAAGTTGTTTAAAAAAAAACATTAAGTTGAACAACTATCTACAACGTTTTATTTAAAAAAATCTTGAATATGCCAGGGTTCTGACATGCGTCTATTTTATCTTGGCCACCAGACAAAATTTTATAGCGACAAAAATATGCTAAAAACAGGTACGTGAGTACTCTAGTGTATTAACTTTTCGGAAATCCTGCCGGCTGAAGGTTTTCCAAGTGAGCAGGAGAGACTACTCTCAGTCATTACCTGGGGAGTTAGGGGAGTGCTTGACCATGATTTTCCTTTTCATAGCCAAATACAAATGACGCAGTCCAAGTCCCCTGAGGTATATATACAAGTTTGATGTGAAAATAATGACAAACCGCGACTCTAGCGATTCACTAAACTGACAAAGCGTTAGTAACGAGAGTAATGTTACAGGGCCTCTGAGTCTGCTAAATGTGTTCCGTTTTCATATAGTGGACAATTCTATTACAACCTAGGTAATATTGGTCATGAAATAATGGTTAAAAGTAATTGTTTCTCTAATAGCCTTTTATTTTAACACAGAGTATTTCTAGATAAGAAAATTACCTGGTGGAATATAATGCGCGAAATAGTTTTTGTGCTAAAGTTATAGAATATAACTTCAGTGCAAACAGTTGAAAAACAACAGTGAGGAAGCACTAACGTAACACAGTATCTTTCTGGAGCTTGAGCATCTGGGGTCTCAAAATATGGACAGAATAATGTTTATGACATGGTAATGGGAGGGTATGCTAGCAATTTCACTACAACATGGTTTACATCTAAATTCCCCCATTTACCACTTACAAAAGAGCAGAGACGTTTTGTGCTTAATCATAATGTGTCTTCCTGACAGTTCTGTTTCGGGTAAATGTAGCTCGGCTTCCCTCGATGCGGCAAACCAGAGTCGCAGTCTTCTTAAATGTATAAAGACTGTCGATAATCTTTAGAGACAGCATCGCACATGAATACTCTTAAGCTTTTCAAGGAAATATGAAATTTGCACACACACGCTCATGATTATACTCAGCTACTTTTTATCTATAAAAACGTGGTTAGGCCTACACTTACACATCCTATTATTATCTCAGTATGTATTATAGACCAATCAGTAAAACGGTGACCTTCATGAATTACGTAACTTGGCACACAGAGCCAGGCCATGAGGTTAAAAACAAAGAAAAAATAACACGCAGAAACAAAATCGAAGAAAAATGGCGCTAAAAAAATTTAGTCTAGATCTCGGCCAAATACAGACCAAGATATCTTCTACATCTAGCTCCAAATTTAGATTATCTAAATTGATTTCTACTTTTAAGTCAAAGTTTTAGACTTCTAGACCTTACCAAAACACTACATAATTCAACAAACAAAGCAGGCCAAACTATCTTTTTTATGTGTTTACTTTTGCCTAACACATTTTTTACAATATTGTGTAAAATGTGACCTCTACAAACAGGCAAATAAAAGCCACGCCTACATACTAGCACACTCACACGACAAACTGTCCACCCAAACAATGCACAACCATAAATGAGAAGGCACACTCATACAATAACCTCTTGGCAGTAAATTTGAAAACAATGTCAAAGTATTAGAATGAATAAATTATATGTCGGATTCTCTGTTTATCTTTTGAGCATTATGAAAACTGTAGAGAGAAAATATAATATCCCAAATTTTCTATGTTCCAGAAGAGTTTTCATTTCAAATCTTTCAATAAAAAAGACACTAGTGTCTCATATAATATAGTTTTTACGCAACAGCAACAGGCGAAATGAATTGTGTTTAGCCATTTCTTAGATTGCATTGGAATAGCATTGCATGACACATCAATCAGCACGCTCGTCCTGAGTAAAGTCGACTTTCGCGACAGTGATTCTCTCTCTCTCTCTCTCTTTCTCTCTCTCTCTCTCTCTCTCTCTCTCTCTCTTTTCTTTCCGACATATCTTGAATGTCCTGCTGTGTGTATCAATCCTAATTCATGTGACTGGACTCCGGACTGTCTCTCTCCAGTAAACCATTTCGCTCACAACAACGATGAGAGCACAATGGATACCGGCAGGCATTCATTATTAATGAAAACAAGCTTTCCTTCCAATGCCAGAAGCAGAAGGAAAAAAAACAACATTTTCTTTCACGCTGTGTCCAAGAGCTGAGTGGTCGGACTCTGCTTCACCTTGAATAGAGTAAATAAAATTAGGTTGGTGGTGAGAAATAGCGAGGCTCAGAGAGAGAGAGACGCAGAGAGAGAGAGAGAGAGAGAGAGAGAGAGAGAGAGAGAGAGAGAGAGAGAGTACAAAATGGATTGAGGGTAATCTTTTAAAATTACAATATAAACATCGTCGTACATACCGCTACAAATCGAAAATCCTTTTCTTTATTTTACTTGGAGATAAAATCTGAACTATTGGATTCTGCTTGTACTGGATAGAAGTTTTCCAGTTCTCACTTACTTCTTGACTCCATTGATCGTGTGAAGTCTTGATTTAATGGACAAAACAACTTCAGTTTCGGAACTTCCTCAGTCTCTTGTTGACCCGTAGAGAGAGAGAGAGAGAGGGCGTTTCTCAATGTTGGAGTTCCTGTGGAATAATTGATATTAAGAGTCGTCTCCCTTTGAGCTGTTGATTGCCCCTTTTGGGTGTAGATTCCAGAGTCGGTTAACTTTGATTAGTGTAAGAGGACATAGAAGCCTTGTGTTATGATAACTTTCCTTCCAGTGCAGTATTCTTAATTGGTGAAAGAAAAGATCAAGTGCTTTTCTGGAAACGTTAACAGACTGTAAACAGTTTGACTATAAGAAAAAAAAAACAGTAAGGAAGACCTTTGAAGTCTCAGATAACCCTTGGGGTAAAAAAAACAAAGCGTTTTGCTTTCCAAAAAAAACCCACAAAAACACGAGACATGATACACCTAAAAGGAAATAAAACAAAGATACTCTCAATAAAATACCCTGGCTTATTAAAATAGTTTTTTAATCATGCATAATAGCTCCCATCCTCTCCCCGAAAAATAGTGTGGAATGCAAGTGATGAAACAATTATTTCGATTTAAAGTATGCTAATGATCAACTTCATAGTCTCATGCTTAGTGCAAATCTCCCTGCAGTTTTTTTTGCCCTGAGACCTATCCAGACACCATTAGATGTTCATATTGTCACAAGTAGACACCTTATGGACAAAATTGAATTTTTCATCCTTTTGAGTATTAAATGTTAATGAATATTTCAGCAATATCAATCGCTTCCGGAAACCTTGCGTCCATTTTCAGAATGGTGCAACACTTAGTGGCGACTTGGTATAAGCTACGTTTCTCCAAGTGGCAAGGCGGTGGGTGCGATGCTACTATAAGTCGAAGATTCGGATCATGCTAAAGGCAGACGTTCGGACATTTTCACTTAAAGCCTACTTCTCTTTACTGTTAATTTCATACCTCTAAAATCTTTCAATCCTTTGGTTGCACAGTGGTTGCCTCGACGATTAAATGTGACATTGACAAGTCTGTTTTAGTATAAGAACCTTTTTGTAACCTTTTGGAGGTTTTAAGAAATCATAGGTTAGAAAGATGGCCAGCCAAAAAATCACATTGTTTTACTTAAAAGCGATGAAACCAGAAGCTACATTGAATAGGATTATGTTCTGGTTTGTAATGAATGTACATTTAACTTTCGCGAATTCATTTAAGTACGAAGAAACTACAAATGCTCAAAATATTCATCGTATTCACAGTATGAGAGGACCCTATAAAAACATCATTTTTAAAACATCTGTCTCAAACAGCGGCCTATCTAGATCTACCTGATGGCTTACTTTAGCCGTGTATTCAGGGGAGACGATTAGGATCTTGATTTGTGCCGGTCGGCTCACTATCCCGCTTGCTGAAGAAAATACGGCACAAACTAGCTCAAAGAGTTCTCCTTCACAGAGCTTTAAAATTCATTATCGTCGCTCTCGTTTTTTAAACGGAAATACTAGTCGGCAAGTAGGCCTGTATTCTATCCTCGATAATACAGGTAAAATATTAGGTCGAATACGTTACATAACAAATTGAAAAGTAACTATTAATTTTGTGTTTGGTCAAAATAATTTTATGTTATTAAGCTATACTTAAAACGTTAAAATTTTTTTTTTAAATTTTTTTGACTTCAAAGAGTACTTTGCAGACACATTTTTTCTTTTAATATTTTTGTTCGGGAAAAAGTTTTTTTTTGCTTACGATGGAAAGCTCGAAAGAGAAATAGAGAGATCTATGCAGTTGCGATTGGTGTAGATCGCAGCTGTCAAAACTCCTTATGTATTCCGTACCTAAGACGTTCAAGACAGTTGGTCTGAGGAGTTAAAAGCGAGCCAATCCTCAATTTACTCGACGCTATTTTCTTATAGTCAATTAAGATAATAAGTAAGAGAATATTCAAATTGCTCAAGATAGATTTTCAAATATACCTACCTGTAGTATGCATGTACTTGCAATGTTAAAAAAAAAACGAATTTTAAATGCTTAGAAACGGACCAGTTTGCGTTAAAAATTTATCAAAATCAAACACACTACTGGGTTGAGCCACCCTCGCCCACCCGACTACCATCTTGGTTTTTTTTTTTTTGATTATTACCGAACAGAATGATAATGACCGTGTGTGTGTTGTTCGTGAGAAGAGAAGGCAGATTAGCGTCCCGCTCATTGACCTCAGCTTAGTAGCTCCATAACGACTTCATACACAGCTCCTCGCCATCTAACCGAATTAGAAGTAGCGAAAGGTTTCCCTGGACAACCTGGGATCGATACGGAAGTAGGAGATGAGTTAGAATGGCTTTGGGAATAGATGCTGCGCGAAATTTTATTTGGTCTCTAATCGTATTAAGAAGACCAAAGGGTAATCAGAAATAATGATTGCCAGTGTCATAGATTACGCTAAATGCAATAGCACTGCTATGTATGTATTTTTCAAAGTCAGGAAAATCTTTTTCAATCGTTCATACATTACTTAAATAGCATCCATACACAGCTGCAAAGCACTCTGAATCAATTAGATGTATCAATATTCTGGTTTAACACTGATCTCCATAAAAAAAGTTTTCTTTAAACCCAAACCAGGGGTACGAGTTAGATGCCACTATGAGCAAGCTGAACTCGTCCATTGCCTGATGAAAGAAATGTTTCGGAGTCGCTCAGTCTGGAGT
Source organism: Elysia marginata (assembly GCA_019649035.1). Taxonomy (NCBI): domain Eukaryota; kingdom Metazoa; phylum Mollusca; class Gastropoda; family Plakobranchidae; genus Elysia; species Elysia marginata. Next base: position 321,741 of record BMAT01008239.1, on the reverse strand, counting down.
AACTAACCCAGAGTCAAGTCCACTTACAAGAAGAAGGAAACGATTCGAGAAGATCTCCATTTACTACTTATCATTGACGAATTCATTTTCGAAATATAAGTAAATTTTTTCGATCGGGTTTGTACCACTATAATTGGTCTATTGCTGATGTGCTTAGAAATTTTGTATCAAAAAATTGAAAAGTCAATTTGACTACTAAATACTGATGATATTTTCTTATAATAAAAATTAAAATACGTAATGGGAACTCCATTTTTCTCAAGATAGCCCTCAAAAACTTCTCAGCTTTTGATAGTGGCCTCGTTCATTATAAAAAAATTTTTCTTTCGCACAATAATTTATACTATTCTTTTCGAATAACACGGAAAATTGTGTTTGGACAGGAGGCAACTCCGCCTAGTCTAGGACTGTTGATGTGAATGCTTTAGAGGTTAACAATCAATCAAACTGTAACACAAACTGATTAAAAAGTTAGATGGATACAACATTCTCAACAACTCTTCAGACAAATATGATTGACCGGAAACGTCTGTGGTTTTTGTATAAAAACTATATTATGCCCACGATAAAAGCTTAAGCTTATGGAAATACTACTTCGTAAAACGGTTAAAAGAGATATTTCACAAACAAAAAGAATAGCCTCGCAGCTTAAGGAAACATAATGCTTTCTTCGCACATTTGATATCATCTATCCACCGCTCCTCTATCAACACCACATCGTTTTGTTTACCGACTTTCCACCCGCCAAACACAAACCGATATCATGTAAAACAATAGTAATAACAGATGAAATCTATTACATACCCCTCACGACTAGTTGATGTATGATATGAGGAACGAGTAAAAAGGGACGGAAAAGCTAAAAAGAAAGCAAATAAGACATTTGCATGTTTATAACAAAATTTTATCTTGAAAAGTTATATCTAAGTCATAAATTGTAGTTGTTTTTGCAGTCTACAATTGAACATAATCAGTCTCTTGGATCTGAACTATAGAGGGCCACAGCTGAGACATGCAAAAGAAGACCGGACTTCATTCGCAAGAGCAATCGGCAGCAATTGAAGGAACAAACCAATTTAGCAGCAGAGAAGCTATAAACCAGCGCTTGAAAAGATTAGATTGTTGAAAGGATGATGCTGAGACGCTGCTCTCAGCTATAACGAAATCATCGCCAGAGCAGTTAATGGAGGCTTCGAAAAAAGCAAGCGGTACGTCGGGATATGGTCATGATGAAAAAATGCATGAAAACGAAAGTGGTGCAATCTGATGGTTAAGTACGACACCGAAGATTTGTCATGGACAAAAGGGCTGACGTGTAAGTTTTGGAATAATGTTTTGAAATGAATGAAATCAATACGTGACAATGATTTTGAGCCTCTTGTTTTATCTAAAGTACCAGCAATGTTCCATTGTCTATACTTACAAAAATACATTATTATCTTCATCCTTAAATATCCTCTTCCTTTTTTATTTCTTTATAAACCGATGTAAAGAATTTTGTACCAAAGTCAACAAGGAAATATATTGGTCCATGGAATCTTTCGCTCAAAGATCCAAACTGTAATCTTGTCTAAGTACGGATTTAGACTTCCAAAAAGTCTGTGAGTATAAGGAGAGTTAGGCTGATGGGAACTTGTTGGTTGTAGCTAAAAGTAATAGGTTATCGTCAATCATTCGCTGTGAAAATGTCTCTCATATTTCATTATAGTGCCTGCTCACTCGCCTTGGTGTCATCTTTGTCGAAACCTAAAGGTTTATAAAACCACAAGGTTGGGAAACGGGTTAAACCACAACAGAATTAACGTTATTTTCTCTCTGTACGCTTCTAATTTTACAGTGTAAAAATGTGCAAAGTACACCTACATAATCTGGCGTCAGTGACCTCTCCATTTCATTTTATAATAATAATAATAATAAAATAATAATAAATGTTTATTTATATAGCACCCGTCACCTTAAATCATGTTCAAGCCGCTTTACAATAAGATAAAATATATATCTATAAAAGAAGAAATATCACACTAAATATGCCATGGATTAGTAAGGATGCATTTAAGTAAAACCATTGCTAAAATTTTCAGATGATTCCACCTCACAGGGCTTGATTAATGTGAACGATGAAGCTGCCTACAGGTCTGAGATCGAACGCTTTGTTATGTGGTGCGAGGACAACTTTCTCAAACTTAACACTTTCAACACCAAAGAACTGGTAATCGATTTTAGGGATAATAAAAGTAATCGTCAAGCAGTTTCCATGAAAAAATTAAGGAATCGAGCAAGTTCAAAGTTACAAATATTTAGGAGTAGTTATTGATAACAAATCGGAACGGAGTCCACACCTGAAAATACTTCATAAGAAATTAAGTTGTCAACCTTCAAAAATTGACAGAAAACTATGCAATCTGTTCTATAGATCTGTGATGGAGAGTATCATCGCGTTTTGCATCGTTGTCTGGGCCGGAAACGCCAAAAAGTGTGATGTACATCAAATTGCCCGTTTAATCAAAAAGCTCGCAAATATACTGCAGACATCAAATGTTTAAAAACCCTCTTTGGTATGTTTTGTACAAAAAAGCTGAAAAAATATTTCGAAGGATAATAGTCATCCATTGTTTGACAGCTGGTACACCTTTTCAGTGCGCAGCCATCGTCTTTTGTCAATCACTAAAAAAAGTGAAAGACGAAGGAAATCATTTGTGCCATATTTAATAAGAAAGTTTAATTTAACATATGAAAGATAAAGCCAAAAAAGTCGCTTGTGTATACAAGTAAATATAGGCTAATCCTGTTTACCAATCTTTATATATATATATATA
>BMAT01008239.1:282903-296926 GCA_019649035.1 Elysia marginata | reverse complement strand
TCTCTGAGCGAGTGTCTTACCGCTAGGCCACAGAGCCGGTCTCTCGTCCCTCAAAAACTGCTCTCACTCACTTTCTTACTGTCTGAATAGCGAGATCAATTTCTCCTAAAACCTAAAACTATGTAATTGTGACTATATGATGTTTTTCTTCCTAAAAGAAGAGAAAATTTTATGATAACACGGTGTCACATTTTGAAAACGTTTGGCGTGCTGATAAGACTTCATTGTGTCTCCAATGGACTCCAAAGTTCCTAAAATAGAAGCCATTTGGTCTCCGTTCAGCATAGAACCACAAAATGTTTATGGAAATTTACAAAAGGTTTTACTCTGATATAAATGAACTATAATGCACTAGGGGTTCGGATTTTACAGGCTGTAGAAAGTTATTTATAAAATGGACGCCATAACTTTAAAAACGCATTGACAAACATTGCTTCATAGCCTAATTATTAATCTAATCAGTCTAAAAAATATACATGCTTTACCTCGATAAGCTCTTTCCAATTTCCGTCTAGTTGAGGCAAAATGCAGCTCTTTTACAATTAGTTCTCTTCACCATTTCTCTTAAAGAGTAGGCCTACTATTCTGTACCCAGTTTGTTCGGGTCCCTCCAACTTTCCCTTTTCCATTTAACAGATACGAAAAATTAAGTGTAAAAAGAACATTATAAAAGAAGCTTTCAAACATTGATGCATGTCGTTCTCGTAAGGTAAAGCCTTCTTATCAGCACATAGATAATGCAAAAGTACGTATTGAGGTTCTTTATACAGAAATGTTCGTCCTCCCATTTTACAGTCGTCGGTTTCACTTGGTTAAAGTCACCACCATCATCATTATCATATTCATTACTATCACCACAACCACCACCATCATCATCATCATCATCATCATCATCATCATCGTCATCATCATCGCCATCATCATCATAATCATGACCATCATTATCTTTGTATTCATAGCAACCGACATAATGATATCAAACAATAGCAATTAATAAATTCAATAGCATCATCATTATTGTTATTGATATCATCATTACCCAAACTATGTTCAATTTATCCTCTTAACACTCTTAAAGGTATTCTTTAAAAAATATTTTTTCTTTTTTTTTAAAACAACTCTTGCACTTATAAAATGTTTTCTCCTCTGCCTTAAACAGAAAGCATGAGCACTGCTACAACATAATCTTGATTTTTGTTTATGTAAATCTCTGCTGTGTTTAATAAACTAAACAAAGGCTGTGTGCTAACGAACAGGTCTTTCTTTTTCTATATTTATTTTATTTCAATATTACGTATTAAAATCAAAATAGACATAAGGAAACCACAAAATATGTGTTCGATGGCTGTTTGATTAAGTACAAGAACAGTTTTACATGAGAAAAACCATTGAAAAATGATAAACACCTACAATTACATGAGTCAGATTAAACGCCATATCGTCCTACTTACAAAGTACTCCGTCGGATTTCCACGCAAGTTCCAGTAAAGGTTACCAGTCTGCTAAAATTTTCTTGAGTAATTTATATAACAGGATAAATGCCACATTCATCAAAACCATTTTAAAAACTTCAAACCCTTAAAAAGAGAAGATTTGGTATTGTTTTAAAACGATGCAGTAGTTTTAATAGCGTTTTCATTTATTTTAAAGCAGACCCCATCTAGCCTGAGGACCTGTTTGATATAGCTTTTTCTAATCTACAGTCACCAATGTTATATCAATTATTTATATCTTGGCCCAAAATTAATACAAATAATCCTACATTATACTATTTCCTCTCAAGTAAAACATCTACAACATTTATCAGCTGCTGCCTGAGGTGCTTAGTAATAAATAAATCTGACGCCCACAAGATGAATTCATGAGACATTTATTAATTTCGAACCTGAATACATATAGTTTTCTTTGTCTTTTTGGGTTACTTGTAATCGTATATTACGTGTAATCGATTCGACGTCAACAGTTACTTCATGTGATATTTTACTATTTTTATTCTTTCAAAACAAACAGACCAAAGATAGGCAGGGCAGCTTAAAAACTAGTTTTTTTCATTACACCTAGGTTTGTCAAATCCCCCTAAGTGTCAGAGGAACCCGAAAGTTATTTGAACATCTTTACGCTGCTATAAATATCATACTCTCTCGAGAGAGATTTACCTACAGCTCCGAGATAACGCCTAGACATGATACATTGATTGATTCGGTTTAAGAATAACCATTCTTTACAAATAGAAAAAAAAAATTATAGTAAGTGAATATGTTGCAAGATATATGTGCTGGGATTTAAAAATGTTTCTAAGCATTACTTTGATACTGAGTGCATAAATTTTATGTGCTATGTACATAAGCTGTGAAACAGCGTATTAACCATGAAAGAATTTTCAACAAAGCTTACTCCATAAAGGTAATGACTTGAAACCATATTATCAGAATATTTTCACTTCTCTAAACGAGACATAACTCTGGATAATTGCAATATTACTAAAATGACTGTGCATCCCTGAAGCGTCGACTGCATCAATCACGCTTACAATTCCTTGTGTCTAGACTGATGAAGTTGATGATGATGGCGAGAACTGCTCCAACAGCCAGGAGCGCTATCATGAGAAGTGCTAGGGAGAACTTTATGGCATGTTTTGCCTTGGTGCGCAGCTCTTTATTCTCTGTTAAAGATGAAGATAAAAGAATAACCGAGGTAGAAATAGAAGTATTGAGATAACAATAGCTAGATATATACAAAATACAGTTCTGGATAACAAAAGGGGTTTAATTTATAACTATTCCACATAATTCCTTCAGTTTTGGCTGTTTCTGCTTAAGTTGTTCGTATTATCTTTACGGCTTTGTTGTTTTTGTCATTTTAAGTTATATTGGTAAAGACATGCAGTACTTGTTTTTATCATTTTGGTTTTTTTTTAAATTTTTCATTGATTTGCTTTCTTTGTTGTTTCTGTCCGTCTCTTACTCAATTTGGTTTTTCAAAGTTTTATTACTTTTATTCGTTACTTCGGCTTACAGTTCCCATCCTATAAATCTTCTGTACCTTTTCTTTTGCTTTGTTTTTATCTTATCTGAGCAATGCTCTTTCCATCTGTAACGGCTGTTGTAGTATACGCAGAATAATCTGACTTTGTGCTAATTTGCCTTTCGCCTTCTTAAAGAGAGCAATATGTTGACGGAGCAGGACATTATCAACTGTAAAACATCTCTAATCATGGTAATCTTTGTTTTAACTAAGATCACTTGGTTCTATTAACCGATTCAAGAGATAGATCAGGCTTGATTAAATTTTAATTTTAGAAAAGCTTCTAGAAACTTTGTTGGCTTGAGTCTACCAGTTGGTTTTTCTATTGCTTAAAATACGCACGCTCGAAGCACTTAAAATAAACGATTTCATTACTCAATAAACTAAACCTTTAAAATTATCTCGCATTATAATTTCCTTAGTAAAATTGAGTTTAGAGTTATACGTAAATACTTACAAGTATCGTGAAATCAATGTCAATCACATATATTTAACCCTCACTACGAAGGCTTGGATTTAACCCAATCGGTTCTTGTAATTGGCTATGATAATTAGTACTTTAAATGTTCAGCTCTAACATATCAATGTACAGGCAAATACACGTATTTCTAACTACACAGCATTTATTCCTTTCAGCTATTATAGCTATTGGGTACATAAATGGCTTTGCTAGCACAGACTGATTGACGGATATTGAGAGTATTTTCCATAAAGAAGGTACAATGCAGGTTGTTAAAGATGTTTTTTTTTATCAACTGGTCTTTAAATAAACCGACAAAAAATTAAAAATAGCTTGCTCACCAGCCAAAAGCTCATCGTAAGTTTTCATCGAGTCCTCAAGTTTTACATCTGCAGAGAAAAAATATTGAAATGAATTAGTTTTTTAATTATTTAAGTGTACTCGTAAAAAAAACAAATAACAAATTACACAAAATAATTGAAGTAGGTTAGCCAAAAACTTAAAAGTTAACATTTAATGACCGTTTGGTGTTAAATAAAAGATATTCTCCCCTTAACGTTCAAAAACTGCAAATGGCGATGACTCTATTTTGACTTCTTTTAAAGGGGCATAACTGTACATTTTAGTCAATAGCAGGTTAAGACACTTACTAAAATAAAAGCAAAATGCTTTTAGGAGAAAGAAGTTCACTTATAAAGAAAAAAACACAGAAGATATATACATTCCAGATATTTTTTTATATTCTCTTCTATAACGAAAGTCGCAAAGGGACAAAAGTGCAAGTAATTTCAAGAAATATTTTTAAAAAATGAATGAAACTTATTGCTTTGACTTTATCAATGTTAAGTCTAACCATCCACCTCCAAGTTACCGGTAATTAACGAATATGAACAATTTCATTAACAGAATACACAGTAAAAGAGAAAAGAGCAGAGAAAACTTCTGCAGGGTAATATAAAGTAGTAAAATAGGGCGTCGGGAAAAACATTTAGAATTTATTCTTCATATGAAATAAGATCTTGATAAACGCACCGACAAGACAGTTCATCAAGTACCGCCTAGTTATGGGCTTACCGTCATTATAATTTTCCCCTGTCATTTTCTGGTGCAGAGAGCGTCGTCTTTGTTACTTGATCTGAGGAACAGAACACAGAAATCGCTGTCACTGATGCACAGAATATTCCGTACTTGTCCTCTCAGGTTGCTTTTCCAAATCATCATTAAATTTAAATTTCTTCTTCTTCTTCTTCTTCTTCTTCTTCTTCTTCTTCTTCTTCTTCTTCTTCTTCTTCCTCCTCCTCCTCCTCCTCTTCTACTTCTTTTTTTCTTCTTCTTCTCCTCATTATCTTTTTCTACTGCTGGTGCTACTGTTGCTGATGAGAATAAAAATGATGTTACTGCTCGCTTATATCCTTTTTCCCTTTCATTCGTCTTATTCTCCTCGTTAATTATTAACGCTCTTCAACAATCTGCAGGGTGCGAATTATTGAGGTCTAAGTAAGACCAATCTACGTTGCGTGTAACTGGTTTTTTTTAAAATGGTTAATATATGATCGAGGTCTAGTGGTAGACTTTTGAATTGATTGATCCGGGGTACGAGCTCTGGCTTGGAAGATTAACGTTTAGCTCTTGAGACAGGCTACTACACACAAAAATCCTTGCCATATTCAGGCTTAAATAAAAGGTACCCGGCTAGGGGCGATGAAACATCTTGTCAGTTTGCTGGAGTTACGTTCAGATCTTAAAGTGGCTTCTATAGAAGTTGAGAGGGTATATTGGTTGGAAATGGCGCGTCGAGAAACACACGGAAGCATTAAGAGCATTTGAATATATTAAACGCGACATAGACAGGCCAATCAAAGCTTCATCGTCACCATTTTGAAGGTTTATTTTTTATTTATTTCTCCTTTTTTTGCAACGCCAATCTTACCAAATCCTTTATAATCTAAGGTCATTTTATTGCAGGCGCACAATTTCTTAATAATACCTTCTCGGGCACAATATTTTTTCAGTTCAAATCTAGTTATTATGAGTTTAAGTTATGATATATAGGTACGTTGAAATCAATGATACAGGTATGCCTAAGTGCTATAGTTTTGTATTTTGCTCAATTTAGTTTCGGCTTCGACACCAAGTATTTTATGATGGCAGTTCTAAAGTTAAAATAGCCAAAGCCTGCGGATGTCTATCGTATAATGAATAAACTCAACTTATCAATATACTAATTTATATAAAAGATATAAAAGATGGAGATACTATGGATGAGCTAAAATAACACTGAAGCTACTTAATGATAAAATCAAATATTGTTTCCCACAATGTATTACTTTTTATGTAAACTGTAAAGTGCGTTGATTAGACAATCTCAGTAATCGCCGGACACAATAAACCCTACATTTGTTGGAGCTAAAAAAAAGTTTTAATGTTGCCTTGATATTGAGACAACAAACTAATGTGCTTACCTGTCTAAAAAACCTCTCTCGATGTCAATACGGAATCGTGTAGAAAAACTTTCTCACTATCTTCACTAAATAAACGTTTCTTGTTCACGACTGTTGACTAGGCTACCATAATCTTATATCACTTTTGATGTGCTCTGTGTGTGTAGAACGGGACCCCACAACGTTGTGTAGAGTCCTCAGAATTCAAATTTAGACCTAGATTCTAATCATATTCTAGTCTACTTTTCTGTGCGTGTCCCGAGGACACAGTAAACCTTGCAGTAGTTATTGCTGTCCTCTTTATAGAACTTCATGTATCTCTGTGCTTTTGCCTGTCAGTAAGAGTGGGACCTCTGCAATCCCGCCTTGTTATCTAGGGCTGCGACGAGAGTTCCGTTGAGTCTTTTGAGAGGAGAAATGGGGACGAGATAAGGCCCAAAATTTCAATAGTTGATGGTCGCAGCGACATTGTTCAGGTACCTGGATTCGCCTGACTGCATTTCTCAACCAAGGAGCCTAGGCTACTTGCAGTACCTGGACATTGTCCTCATTTCCATAAACAAATAAGGATAGAATTTGGGGCCCGCAAAACACAGTAAATCTCTTTGATACTAAAGTCAAGCACGTTGAGAATAATCCTCATACTAGTTTAACATGGGGAATTGAGGATTAGAAGGTAACACTTTCGAGCTATTAGAGGGCATCATTACGGCAAAGGGCAGTTCTCCAGTACTCTCTTGTCATCTAGTACCCTAGTTTATGTGCAAGACTGTAACAGTACCAATGTGTTGACCCACGGTTATTTTGTTCTTTACTTTGGTATGTTTTGTTTAATTTCTTTGAAAAAGGCTAGCAGCTTTGGCTATTATAATGAAACTGTGTATTTTAATCAGCACCAGATGAGGGCTCCAAAGCTTTGATAACAACAGCTTTGGCAGTAGCCTATGCTGAGAGAGGCCGTCGTGTATAATATACATTCATACTGAATTCGTAAAAAAATTGAAAAATTCTTGATGTAAAAAAGCATATCATATTTTAAGCAGTTATGCTTACTCTAGAAGCTACTATGTCAAAGTTTGCGATTATAACTATTGTACATGTTAATAAATGACTGCAAACATTAAACACAAGCGTTTTAACGCCTGCTGCATACTGTCGGATTTATTTTGTTAGGGGTTTTTGTTTATTCTTTTAGACCTACAGTTGGGTAAATATGCAACAGTACCTCAGAGACAATGGAAACCGTTTAAGATTTTGGCAAAGCAGGCTGGAGCTTACGTTTACCACCGAAAAATTAACGACAAACGGATCTGGGGGAAGCAGAGAGAGTGGTTTTTGGACAGGCTCACTATTTTAAAGGTATGTTTACATCCTTTTTTAAATGGAATGCCAATTTAGAATGGAAATCAGAACGTAATTTTAAAGCATTCGAACGAGTAGATTATCCCTTGAAATGAACTGAGAGAAACCAACTGAGTATTTTAAGGACTCTTAAGGGGTCCTAAAACCTATAATAGATAAAAAATAGATAGATAGAAACTGATAGAAAGGTGGAAGGTAAATAGATATATATAAAACGTTAGGTAGACATTACACAACCATTTTTATTAAATACTAGTTATGGCAGCCCGTGCTTCGCACCGCTAACTGACAGGGTACATGTAGTAGATACCACTGACTTCATTTCTACCTACTGGGATCTCTTTCTGCCACCCCCTTAAACTCCTTATCTGTCTTTCTTTCTTACCCTCACTACATTTTTCAAATTTCAGTGACCGCCCCCCCCCCTTGAAATCTCGGTTTCTCAACCTTGTCCTCCTATTCCACTCTGGAAAGTATCAATAAAAAAATTGCGCTCTTTCTTGTGCTTTTCAATATAGTTCCTCCTTGCCGGAATCACACGTTTTAGTAAGTAATTCTCTGTTTTATTGGAAACTTAAGGGTTTCTTTCGCTCACTATCTCTCTCTCTCTCTTGTCTCTCAGTCCCTCTGTAGATTTCTTCCTCTTAGTCACCAAGATCTAGCTAGATGCCGGCATTTATTGAATGCCAAGACATGGAGGATAATTATAATAAAAATCATTCATAAAATCTACCACCGTTCGAATTTGCGTGTCGCACCATAACGTAATTCTTGCATCGCATAAAAAGTTTTTCATCAGCATCAGCGCAACGCGTCGTTTCATGTCATCATGAGCGAATTTCGACGTTCAAGTAGGCTAAAACCTAGGCCACCTTACTCCTACGGTGGCCTAGGCTAAAACCCATCATGGCTTGATCTAGATTTTTGTGGTTTCTAGATCTAGAAGATGAAGATTCTAAAGTAGAAATGAAAAGAGTAACCGGCGAGGATTACGAACCAAATAACTTTAAGCCGTGAGTTCTTATAGTTGCGGAAAATGTGCATGAGCCTACACCAAATCAGAATACAGAGTAATTTTTTCATGAATTTCAGGGTTATGGAGGAGATAGTGATTGGAGTTCAACCGAAAGCTTATTATTATATAGATAATAGGTTTAGAACTAGAAGCGGAAGCAAGCATGCAATTATCCATGTAGAGGGATACAAGGCGAGCTGAGCACGAGTTATTTCGATGTAGAAAAAAATGACGTCATTGCGGAACAGCTCTGGATCTACAACTCGCCAGATTCGATGTGAAGCTCACGGTCCTAGTTGATTAGACCTGTCCTGTCCAGGGAGCCAGGCACGCGTGCTTAATAATCGTAGGTAGATAGGGATAAGGGCTATGTCCACTGAAACCAATAAACCATAAATGATGCTTGTTATCAGCTTAGACATGATGCACCTTGTTACGGGTATAAGCCTAAATAAATCACCTGACTTGACTACATTTCAATATCCGTAGAATTCCTATGCTTTATACCGGACCCTGGGCTACCATACTCAACAATCATCTTATCATCAACGTAAAAACTTAGGAGTTCGGGTGATCTGTATAATTTGAGTTTTAGTATAATAGGGTCAAGTTATAACTCTAAAAGTACTTTGCTATTATAAGCTGGTCCAAAAAAAATACAATGTGGCATTGTGAGATTTCGAAGCTGTTTAAAAACGACTTACATTAGGCCACCAGTGATGTCTTAAATCAATTTCACCCATTTTTTTATTTTTCAACCTGCAGTGGAGTCGACATGAGTAAAGGTAATTTGCAGGCCAAACCACCAAAAATGTGTATGAGCATGTGAGTAATATATTCGAAGTATATATTATGTATGTCTCTTTAGTTTATTTACGTTTCTTGCTCTACTCAAAGAGAGCTATACTTTTCAGTATCTGTTTTTTCACCCCCCCCTACCTCCACATACCACACACACACTTAAAATTGTTCTCTATATGCTCCTACATCTTCATCCGTGAAATCAAATTAAAGTATTATTAAATACCGGTCCACGTGCTATAGAGAATGAGCACGTTCGAGACCAAGCCCACTGTCTCTCCTATACACAGAAAAAGCGTCTCTAATTGGAAGATTAGAAACATGGGAGCGTAAATAAGGCTTTGCTATGCAGACACGAGTATATTTTGCACGCACCGTAAGTGGTTTTATATTTGCTTAACAAATTTACGACTTTGAAAACTTTTTCCAAAGCCCTAATTCTTAAATTGGAATTAATTTTCTACTGTGAAATTTTTCAATTATAAACTCAAATCCATAATCAAAGATCGTTTACGAAAATAACAAAAGAAGAAAAATATTTATAAACTTAGCCAGCCGTTTAAAATAAGAAGAAAAGCTGCGGTATTTTAATTCACCACTCTTACTGTCTCAGTTGTAAAAAGCTGTTGCATAGGATAATAACTGGTGTTTTTCATAGTACAAAAATTTTTTTTTCCTCTCGCGTCTCTTGGACAAAATAAAAGAGATGCATTGTTTGAATAATAAATGAATTTCCATCTTTTCCAACATCACCAAGAGGAAATTGGGAACAATGAAACAAAATAAATTAAATCAACTGGCACGCAAGTTCATTTTATCGATTGTTTCAAACATTGCAGAGTGGTCGCCCTGTAATTTAAACCATCCCTGCAGCAGCTCGCCCCACAGCAAACACAACAGCGCTCGGTTCGGGGGTGGTTAGGGCGTTTTATATCAACTAGGTCTCCTAGGTTGGGAGAAGTTTCCTTGCGGTTTGGGGAGCAAGAAAAGCAACTCTATTCATTGTTATTTTTTGCTATTTTTTGTTTTGTTTTATTTATTTGTATAAAGTATGATAGTTATAATTAGATCTGCTTTATCTGCTGATGTTACTGCTACTGCAACTACTACTACTACTACTACTACTACTACTACTACTACTACTACTACTACTAGTGCTGCTACTACCACTGCTACTGCTGACTACTGTTAACTACTGCTAACTACTACTACTACTACGACTACTACATCATTATAACTACCACTACTACGGCTGCTGCTACTACCAATACTACTTCCACTATTACTAATATTATTACTACTACTACTACTGCTGCTGCTGCTGCTGCTACTACTACTGCTACTACCACTACTACTACTATTACTACTACTACTACTACTAATACTACTACTATTACCACTACTACTACTACTACTGCTGCTGCTGCTGCTGCTGCAAATTATATATGTTTTCCAGGCTTGCAAAAAGGTTCGTTTATTATACATTGTAGTGGTACAATAGCCATCAGCAACAAGCTAACAGCTCCCTTTGTTTTTATAGTTATTATGTTTCACTACACGCAAATGGGAATCTATCCTCGAAACAGAAAGCTGCAAATTTTATGGTTAATTGACAGTGAACAAATTTTTTTCGAAAAATGTCGGTTTTTTTAATTCACCATTTTTATTTGGCAATATTTCTTAAAAAATTAGGCCTATATTTAATACATTCAATGCATATAAGTAGATGATAGCATGATAAAAATATACAATATTAGGATTTTATATCAGCGAATTTTTACAAAAACTCAGTAATTTATGAAATGATTCAACACAATTGTAGATGAAAAACTTAGCCAATAACTTTTACAATAGCTGTTCTTACTGATATACGAATTGTAAGTATACATTGTGTTGTGTGTTATGTATTTTGAAATGTTACATATCACGGGTTCTATTCAAAGCACTTAACCGAAAACAACGAAGAAAAAATGAATTATATAACACATAGTAGTTGCATGGAATCATAAGTGAAGATTTACAAAACCCATATATGTAAAAAGTGATAATATGAATATAAAAACCTTATACAATAGTTTTATTTTACAAAGCATTGACATTGTATTTTTATTACAATTCTAGCCTGCATCGTCACTTAGCCAAAGGAACTGAAACCTTGGATCTAACAAAGATAAAAGAGTGTTCCACCGACCGAGTCACTCAACAGGCTTTTATGGCGCTTTCTTTGGGAAATAGCTTTATTTGTTTCTATTCCTAGTTTGTTCCTTAGTAGAACGTGAACACATTGTTTGAAAAATCGTTGTGTCATAACATGACAGTATTTTCAAATAGATCTAGACAACAAAGCAGCGCCTAGCGGTGAAGTTTTTGTTACCTAGAATATTAAGAAAATTTATAACGTCTTGATGTCAATCCATTCACAAACCTGAAAAAAAAACAGCAAATGAAACATTTTTTAAAAGAAAAATATTCCTGTGACATATTTATCAAAATAAATAATTATATCGTTTAAAATTTTTTCACCACTTAAAAGAACAGAATTGTTTGCCTTCCGTTTAGCAGCTTAAAAATAGGAAAACCATGCGCTTAATTATGCTCGACGTAAGACTAAAATTTATCTAGCATTATTGCAGAAAAAAGTTGCTTTTATCTCTGAATATTTGAACTCAAAACCAAATCAAAGGCAAAACATGATTTCCATACAGAGTGGCATCCAATGACAGCTTGAAAACCTCGAATCAAATTAAAGATACCAAAAATTCTTATTCCACCCGATTGTTCAACAATGGTATTCCTCATTCCTAGACTGATGTTATCCACTAATACATCTACGACATTTACTGAAGAAATGCTGTTACACGCCCGTCAATCTTAGTCTACATACAAGGACATACAGTCAATACATATCAGTGTTGATAACATGGAACTCGCTTTAGTCCCAACAAGGTGAGAATGTGATTGTAAAAAAAGCATTCCCTGAGGCCTAAGCAGTGCTAAGTTTTAAACATGGCCGACTTGTTTGCAAAGAAAAGTGGCTGCAACCATAGATTAACAATTTGTTTTTCTAAATAACAATCCATGGGGAAATGCAAATGTTTAGATCAAAGTTTTATACAAATGGTTTGAGTAGGGCTTCTCTATTCTCTCATCAATGTCCTCTTCTGTCATATTTTCCAGTCTTCCTGTTCATTAAGCAATACTCAACCCTGACTAACTACAGGTAACATAGCTCGCATTTTTATAATAGGCAGAGCTTACACCTTCAACTTTAAAATTAAATGACGTTCGCTCACCTTTTGAGTCCTCATCCCCATCAATTATGTCGTCAAACCTGGTTCAGGGAGAAAAATAAATCGAATAAAAGTTGTCACCAACTGCCTCTCTAGCATTGATAAACAGGCATTTGTAATTAATAAAAAAAGAAGATAACTGGCTGACATAAAATAAGACGCAAGAAGAGTGCAATCACAAAATCAACTCACTCCTGATATCCAACTTCTGCATCCATCGTCTTGTAATGATTGGCAAGCAGTGCTGCCACTACCACCATTGGTATAAAGAAGAAAAGACCCCATCCAATACTAAACCAGTAGCCATTCTAGAGAAAACAGAAATGAGTTGAAATATCATAAATTGTTCGAAGCATGATGTGCATAATAATTATCGACACAATCTGAATAAGTGTCTTATTTAAGGTAAACATAAACAAATGGCTGTTTTATGTATATCCAGGGATATTCAAAGTGTTCCATTCTTGTTGTTGTATAATATGCATGTAATCAACTTCAACAATAATGTTTATCAGTACTAATGACTGTCTTCGTAATAACTCTTGCTCAAGCCTACGTGTCTGAATATAAAACAACTTCAATTTATATGGAAAACAAACAATATCTATGAAAACAAAGTACAGGTTTGACTTTTGTATGTTACCAGGGTGTCCACGCCATAGTCACAGAGTACAATGCTGAAAGACTTGTACAGGTTCCACAACGGGCGACAGTTTCCGAGGCTGTTGTAGATCTGGCGGTACACACAGACGTAGGCACAACACTCAGTATTTGATTTTATTATTTTCTGTACATTTTAACTGTGGGTGACCATTCTCTATTATCGCTACCTTTTGCTCGAGCATCTGCACACTCTTCATTATTAAGTTAGACCAATATTTTATGTTCATCATAATCTGGGTTTAAAGTAATGAACCTTAAAGCAACAATTACAACCTAAAAGCTGTAACTCAGTATAAAAAAAATGAAACTCAACATTGATTTCTAGACTTCATCTTTTAATGCGGCTAGATGTAATAGTGTTATAAAGAATTATTTATTTTACGTACGTGCATTTATATAACAAAATAAAAAGTTTTGAAAACATTCTGTTTGCTTTTAACTAGTGATTTTCCACTTACCACATCAACAACTTCTATCGCATAACTGTCCAAGTAGGCAAACATTCGTCCTGCTAAGCCTACAGAGGACTGCGAAAGATTAAAATAAAAACAACATGTACAAAAAGTAAAAGCTGAAAAACGGGTACTTGATTCTTTACTCAGATGTAAACTTGTGGAAGAAATAGCCTATATTCCAGAGTGCTACACCGTTCATTGAATTCACTAACACTTATCAATTTATTCGCAGCAGTCTAACGAGCCAAGTTGCTAAAGTAAATAAGGTTACGAGCCTAGAGACGAAGACAAAAACGAGACTGGAATTTTTACAAAACTCAGAGTATAAATATTTCCGATGCTTAAAAGAGCCGCAAATACAGCAACATTTGTCTGTATTCACTAAGGGTGTAATTACTAAATTTTACACCGTTAGACGTAACTAGTTTCTTGGACATCTTTGCCTCCTACATATTGCTCAGTTTACAACCTACAACATACTTCGGCGGTCAGAAGCGTATATTTGCTTTGAA
>BMAT01008239.1:240503-277179 GCA_019649035.1 Elysia marginata | reverse complement strand
TCTCTCTCTCTCCCTTTCACTCTCACCCACCTGTATTCTTTCTGTGTTAGTGTTTCTTTTATGATTTCATTAAACCTAAGATGTTTTGTTAATCCATCACTTCGGATCACAAAATTGACGAAGAACGATATTTATTTAAAAGAAATTCAACATTCCTAAAGATTTTGTATTTATACTATTGATATACTATCTGAGATCAGCTTTGGTTAATAACGATTTGTTAACCCTTAGCGCATATTGCGAAAGTACAACAATTTCACAGCAACCCATGCTACAAACAATCTCTACTTCATTGACACATTGCTCCCTTTATTTCTGAAAAATATGAACAGTACAGACAGAAATCATTTTACCCCCTTACGAGTACGTTCAAATCTTTCCTTTCCTTAAGCACATGATTCGCTTTTTCCCCCAATCTGTTTTTTCTAGTTCCTCTTTTCATCTTTTCGTCCATGTATCCACGCCTCTGTCTGATACTGTAGACTGTATAATGTCATTTAGACTTCGGTTACAGGTAGGGTGCACTGACCTCTTTGAAGTAGCCAAGGTCTTCGACTGGCTCGCAGCCTTTCTCTAACAACGCTCCGAACAGAAAGGCAAAAATTGTCAAGACCATAAACAATGTGCCGAGGATAAAGGTAAGCCCCACTCCACTGTAAATGTTGGGAGGAAAATGATTTTTATCGTGAAAAAATAACGTTACTGTGAATCTTCAACATTGTAAATAATTCATTTAACAAAGTCATATCTACATTATTTTACAGTAAACGTAAGGTATGTTCAAAATAGTAACTTGTTTCAAAGCAAGCACTTTGGTAACGATAAGAAGATTTTCATTTTATTGTAGCCTTTAATCTTAAGATAATGATAATGTCTTGCAAATGATATTCATATTCAAATGTATCAAGCGTAAAGCTAACAGATTTCCCCAACCTAATCAACATAAATCAATGGTTTTGCGAATGATAAAACCCCGGACATTTCACAACAGATTTACAAACAAAGACAGCCCGTTCAGTTCTTTTCAGGCAGACCTACATGAGCAAAATATTCCCGCCCAGGTTTGAGCCGGCGCTGCGTTCAGTGGGCAGAGCTGTGTCGTCGTAGAACGCAATGCCCAAAATAACTCCTATTGTGTACAGCAAGACCAGGACTAGAAACACGGATGAGAAAGCCAGGCCAAAGTAGCGCCTGCAAGAAATACCGAATGCTGTAAATTTTACATACATTTTAAATACTCGCGTTTCGTGTGTGGTAGACAGTGTGTCACGCGGCACAAGTAGCCTATGTGTCACAACGAAAGGATTTCCACACAGGGGAATGACCCCAGCTAAGCCCAAACTTAATGGTAACAAATCCTTGCTGATTTTTTAAATAAAGGGTTCTGTGAAATGCGATGGAAATTATAACAAATATTACGTACGAAATGAAGGGTAATGAAGAGTAATTTCGAATGAAAAAAAAAGGGTAGCACCCCGGTGTAGAAATTCTGCCATCGCACGAAAATAAATAAATTTTACAGTCGTACATAATAGCTGCGTTTGATTGACACGTCGAAAACTTTTATAATGTTTGTACTTATACAGACGCCACGTAATGAGAAATGATAGCAAGTTATACAATTTCACAAAGGAGATTTTTGTATCCCTTTTATTTTAAAATTGTTCGTGTTTTTTACTTCAATATTGGTAGCTTTTATCTAAGGTAATTTGTTTTTCAAACCATTTTTGTACTTGTATTGCTTTTAAATTTCTCACCACTCTTAGTACCTCTGACGACAAAAAGAGAAACCTCAAAATCTTTCAATGTGGACCATAAGGTAATTGATTAATTTGTTTTACAAACTTATGCACCTGTATTTATCATAATCCATGACAGTTTCCATGATATCAGTGGACTCGTCAATCACATTCTGAGTAGGGAAAGCCTGGCACATGAAAATACAACAATTTATGATATCAGTAGACCCATCAATCACATTGTGGGTAGGGAAAGCCTGGCACATAAAAATACAACAATTTATGATATCAGTAGGCCCTTCAATCACATTCTGAGTAGGGAAAGCCTGGCACATAAAAATACAACAATTTATGAAATCAGTAGGCCCTTCAATCACATTCTGAGTAGGGAAAGCCTGGCACATAAAAATACAACAATTTATGATATCAGTAGGCCCGTCAATCACATTGTGGGTAGGGAAAGCCTGGCACATAAAAATACAACAATTTGTGATATCAGTAGGCCCGTCAATCACATTGTGAGTAGGGAAAGCCTGGCACATAAAAATACAACAATTTATGATGTAAGCAGACTCGTCAATCACATTCTGAGTAGGGAAAGCCTGGCACATAAAAATACAACAATTCAAGTTGAAACTCAATATACACAGGAGATTTCTCTGTTTTTAAAAGGCAAAATCTTTTGCAATTTACGTTTTACCCTAGATTCATATAAAACTTGTTGTCACAATTATGAAGTTCCAACTTTACCTCAGTCATTGTTTTGAACACGCCATCCGATAGACCATGGATGAGATCATAGTATTTCATTAACGACGAATTGACACCTGTGAAAAACAATCTAGTATAGAAGCGGTACAACTATGATCATATGAGACCTCCATGTGGTTATTACGTAGGTCTTGAAACGTTGAGAAAAATGAAGCGCAATAATCGATAAGTCAACTGAAATAATTCTTGATAGAATATTAAGCTTAGTTGTTTATAGAGCGAGAGAGAGAGTCACAATTTAGCGTAGAGATGAATCGAGAAAATTGTTTAATTTTCGAATTAGAATGTCCCATGTCATGAGAACTTAAGATCAGGAAGTTTAAAATGGAAGAAAAAAAAGAACATAGGAATAGTTTAACACACTTAGGGAAGGTAGTGGCGGATACACATGTACCACAAAAATACCTGTTTTAATATCAACAGCGACCCCGTCTATGGAGTTCGAAATGCCTTCTAAATTAGACAGCGCCTGGTAAGTGGAAAAAAATAATTCAGATCAACTAGAATTCCGGTTTTATTTTCCATGTACTAGTCATTTTGTATCATAAATATGTGAAATTACTAAAAAGCTCATTGAGCGATACATTAATTCTTTCCTATTGTTAAACATAACAATTGCAGATGATGCATTCAGTCTCTTCTTTCTTTTTACTAATCGCAGTGATTTAAGAAACCTTTTAGAACTTTGAGCAAGCTACGAGCTCAGTACACCCGTATCAAAAATAGTATATAATTGGTTTGTCGATGTATTTAGTTTAAATTTAAATGTATTACAAAAAGCCTTAAGTAAAATCTAGATCGAAGATAACTCTTTTCCTAAGGCGAATCTATTAATGCATTTAAAAAGAAGAATTTAGTAGAAAACACATGGGTACAGAGCGAATTTGTCTGAACCATTCTGGTACTCACGCTGGAAGCCAAGACTGTAAAGTTGTTCTCAGATCGAATATCCTCTAGTTTCGCAAAAGTGGAGTTTATATCTGGAAGCTGATGCAATGTTTCATTCAAGAAACAAGATTTACAAATTTTACAAACATTTAAGCAATGACACGACAAAGTAACCTTAATTTAAGAAAGATAAAAATAATCATGTTATGAATCTCGTCACATGGTGTACCAAGCATAGCGTAATCTTGAACTTGAGGCAGGGACAGTTTATTCACATTTTTATAAATACGGTTAAAATCACTGTCTATCAATCTTTTGCTTATTTAGATGGCTACAATTATTTCTTTCATTTGAGCAAATAATTGTTGACACCGCTAAAAAGAGCTTTAAATAGTGCCTCAAACTACGGTTGTACAGATGCGTAAATAAAGCGGCTAATATAATGTGAGTAGAATCGGTGGTGGTCGCTCACAGTAGTGACATTAAGTACTGCTTGTCGAAGTGATGAAGTGTCTAGAGTGGAACAGAGGTCGGGTGAGCAGGAAGACGGGCAGGTGGACGAGGTGGTAGCGTCAATGTCGTCCGCCAGACTGCCCAGTTTAACTGCTAGTCGTGAAGCTGCAGTTTGTAGCTCATCTACATCAGAGATGGTCTGGTTCAGCCTCTTGCTCAGCGACCACAGAGCTGTGGAGTTTACAGCTTTCATGTAACCTATATTGTTTTCATTTCGTTGTCGTTGTGGTTTTTAAAGATGAAAAATTTAAACTTTGCAAGTTCTTATTAAATCTATTTTAGACTCCTACAGTAAAAACGTTCAATTGCCAGGAAGACATTTAATAAAATCAACCAAATTTATGTAGCTGGATTCGGAAATGATTGTAACTTCGAAAATCGTGAAGTAATATCCAGTCTTCTTAATTTTTTTACAGTATTATTTAAACCGATCTTTACCATTAATGAGTATGAAGGAAATTGATATTAGAAACTATATGTCATAGTACAATGGCAATGAAAATGTCTGGTTGTATTTATCTAATTGGACAAATATCCAGATTCGCGTGTCCTTCTGTTATAATACATGCATAGCTGCCTGGATAAGTTAGGGAAAGATGAAAATCACTTCTTACTGTCATCCAACTTGGCAATGTCATCAGCAACTTGATAAACTCTGAGATTAGCAAAGATGTCTGCCTCCGCCAAGTTACCGAGGTCTTTTGGAAAAAAAAGAAATAGATGTATTAAATTTTTGCATTCTTAATTTCCCCAATTTCATACCATGCCAATTAAAAAAAACACATAAAAAGCTCCAATTTTGATTAGTGATAGCAAAACAAGAACCATTTCACAAATTAAAAAAAAATTTTTTCTGTAATAAGGTTTTTTGCATGTCTTTTTTTCAATTATCTCACTTATAAATTTCAGAAATCTCACTTGCAAATTAATAAAAAAAACCAATGTCTCATTCATATATATATAATTAATATATAAGCTTATTTTTAAAAAAAACTTAATAACTCGGTCCTTTCAAGATCTCTACTTGATTTTTTTAAATATAAGAATGTAAGCGTCAGAGCACGGTCCGTATAGATGATGTTTTCTTTCTTTTGGACCACCACTGAACCAACAATTCTTATAGTCTTTTCAAATTCATAGTTTTAGTTGACTGTTTAGTGCATAATAACCTCTTTTCAATAGATCAAAGTGTTTTACTTCTCAGGACCAAAGCAGCATAAAAAAGTGATCTCATGTCTGAACAAGACAAACGATTTATAGTAAACCTCAATCTCAAGTTGAAGTCCAAGCTTCTCACGATGTGCTTACTTGCAAGATCTTTTTGAAGAGCCGCATGGATTAAGTCATACATATCCGTCACGAGATATTGAAATCTCTGAAATTAAATGATATATAGTTGGTCAACAAAATTATGTCTAAATAATGATGCCTCGCTACCAGAGATAACGAAGCACATTTCGGAACAAAAATTTAAACAAAGAAAAGTTTCTTTTTTCCTACTTTGAATAATAAACCTGTGATGATTTCAAGCGATTTTGAGAGCAACAAAATTAAAAAAAAACCAGACTGTTTCAAATGAATTTATCTTACTGTAAAAACAGCGACAAGCGACTCGTATGGGTTTGCCATATGACACATTGTTCATCAGGGCTATCTATTTATTCTTAAATCTTTTTCTACATTATTGTTTATCCGTGTCATGCTATCTCTTGCATTGCCAGATGGCATAATTTATACATAAAATCTTCAGTGTTTTAAAAGTTATAAGTCTTAAAAGAAATAACTCTTCTTATCTCATTGGCTAACGGAAACTCTAATAAAAATAATAAGTTGCAAAAAAATCTGCATTCATTTTAATTTCTGAAAAAAAAACCTATTTTTTTCTATCCATGACTTTAAATTTTCAACACTTTTTGTTTCACTGACGATTCGGAATGATTTATTGACAGTTGCTAACTCACGCGGCCCGTGTTGTTGAGAAAGCGACCGATATCGCCCACGTTTGAGACAAGACTTTGGTTGGTGAAGTGCAGCGCGTCAGTGAATGTTTCATTGGCGATGTAGATACAGACAGTAGCCGAACTGGACATAATGTGTTTGGAAGGAAAATGAGATCAGACTGAAAGGACTCGGTTATCTATCAAAACATATGCCCATTCTATGTAAAAGCCAAACTATACAAAACAAATTCATTTTTCATACTGTCTGTTCTTAAAAGTTGTGGAACCAAAATAATTGCTAGATCTTTTTAAAAGATAGATATCGTTGAAAATAAACAAGTAATCGCATTTCATTTTGTATTTATTGTGTTCATTTTTATAATGCCTTCATAACCACCATGTTTGATTTAGGTTGTAGCAGTCATTATTCATAGTCCAGTTCTTAGTATTACCGCAGCAGTAGAAGCAGTGTGGTAGCAGCTGTAGTAGAAGTAACAGAAGTAGTAGCAGTAGAATTCTTATCTTTATCATTTCGTATTTTATAAACGAGATATGCAACAATGATAGAGGCACTGGAAGCTAAGACACTGGCTTAAGAAAGACACAAAAAGCAAAGAAAAGACATTTGGGACACCGTTGTACTTACAAAACACAAATCAACATCAACACTAGCGCCTGTGTTAGGCCCATTCTCACACACCGTTCATTATCTTTGTAAGTCTGTGAGGAGAAAGTAAACATGTTAAGAATTACAATCTCCACATAGCTGTCGCTAACAATGTTAGCGGTTTATGGACATTTATGACATGATCCTTTTTCGCTGCTTTACTCTTAAATTGTTATAAATAAAAGAGATTTTGAGAGAAGAAGAGAGGAAAGTTTTTTTTAATCATCAAGGTTTCCAGTTAGGTTCTTGTATAGGAATCACTTAAAAAAATATTGGGCATTAGAGCATTTAAAAAAAACTATGAACTAATCTGATGCCCACAACTTTTATGAAATGCGTTCAATGCTGACTACAATGCCCAGTATTGTTTCAAAAGATAAACCGATACAAGAGGTAGCAATAGAAATTGAAAGCCAAAAAATGAAAACAAGTGTCAGCCAATCTGGAAACACACGATACAGCAATGTATTCCGTGCGTTTTAACATGGATAATTTTATAGGCCTACTTCGGATAAATATCAGCATATTTCAATCTCATGTTTGCGTGTTGAAAGTTATTGGCATACATGCACTTGGTAAAGGTGGTAAAGACTTACCTGGATGCCATCCCCTCCACAATTCCCACAGCAAAACCGACAACAACAAAAGCAGCAGCCGCCGATAATGAAGGCAACGACAAAAACAACGCCAACCACCAGACAAGCCGCAAGTCCTGACACTTGCCTCACAATCTGATGAAACAACCGAGAGGCGAGTCTCTAGGCATTTTGCTGAATCAAACAATGCTGCAAAAATACATTCATTGATCCAATACTAAGAGTTTCTAAAGCAATTCGGAGTAAAAGAAGTGCACAGCAAACAGGTGAAGTAAATTTCGATGCGCATGTGAAAATTCAAGAAGGGCAAAATAGTTTTATAGCTACAGAATGTACCATCGGTGTGGGGTAACTGTTGCAACCAAAGCTATACACAGAGTTGAGAAAAAAAACTGTAGGGATATCGCTGCTCTACAATAATTCCAGATGTACAATTACCTCTCAACATCTGCAACTGAATTTTTTACTTAACCGCCCGCAATTTGTCAGAGCTGGTAATATTTCATCGTCTGTAATTGTTCTTAATACAGTCACACCTCAGGGTTGTCCGTTATCTCCCAAGCTCTGCTCAATTCTTACTTTTGACTGTAAAGCAGAATTCTCTGATAGTCTTCTAATTAAAATTTGAAGGGGACACCCCTGTGACAGGATTTGTTGATGACACCAATGAAAATGATTTTTTTAAAGACAGATTGAATCAACTGTTCAAAGGTGGAGCGAAAATAATTTAAAACTAAACGTGTCAAAAACTAAAGAACTGGTTATTAACTTTTGAAGGGGCTAGGTGACACCACCCTCATCGGTTAACGTTATAGCTGGAGGCACAGTTAACTGAGTTAAGTAAGACAATTCATTCAAATACCTGGGCACCATTCCGTCTAGCCTATTGAGTTGGGCATTAAATACAAAAAGGCCAGGCGCGGCGTATGTACTTTAAAAGAAAACTTAGGTCTATTAAGATCAATGAGGTGGCACTCGTTAATTTTTACAGAGCCATTATGGAAAGCATCTTAACTCAATCGATTATTGTTTGGTTTGATAAAACAACAAATAAGGACAAAGATTAAACTTAAATGCCATAAACACATTAAAGTTAGTTGGTGTGAATCTGCCATCTCTTGAAAGTTTATATGAAGAAATAGTGTCAGCAAGAGCAGAAAAGATCTTGAAAGATGACATCCACCCTGCAAGGAAATATATATTTTGATTGTTCACGCCACGGGCGAAGACCTCGGGCATTCAAAGGAAATAGACGATTAGTAAATAGCTTCTTTCCCCAAGCCGTAAAACATTTCAATGGAACTAGAATCAAGAGATTATTTTAGTCGAATTTTCTGATTAAATGAAGGACACATTAGGATGGAGTGTTTCGTTGAGCGGGATGGGCTAAGAGGAGTGCATGTGTTACTTGTTCGTTGCAACAAAAGAGAGAAAATGCAACACAGATATAGAGAGAGTGGGGGAGAGGGAGAGAGAGAGAGAGAGAGAGAGAGAGAGAGAGAGAGAAAAGAGATGGATAGATAGAGAGAACATTTTTTTTAATAACCTATGAAAGTGTACTTTACTGTAATATTCATAATGTTAGAATCCGTCAGCCTGACTGAGCATTGATTATTTTCAATACAATTGTCATGTACTTATGTAACTTTGTATTGATTGAATAAACTTGAATTGAATTGGATTGAAATGAATTACAGGACCAAAAAATAGTTTTTAACATAAGTATGCCTATTTACCTTTTGGTAATCTTCAGAGAGGGAAAAATTGCCGTTTACAATCTCATCCAGCAAATCTGAAATGAAATATAAACAAGGACTAAATTAAAACTGTGTGTTTGATCGATGTTAACTGTGAATGCATTCTGTGGTGTGCAATTTTCAGGGTGAGAGCGTCGAGAATTTGTATTACTTTCCTCTCAATTGTGTTTAGTATTCTAGACGAGAAGAGTAAAATTTGTATGTTTAGCATGTTGTTTTTTTTTTTAATTTTATTTACGCCTCAATATCCAGCATTTCTATGAATAATAATACACAACAAGTAGCTTTACAGAGTCCATAAGACCTTATGCATACAATAACTTTTTTTGATACCGTAAGTTTGAACGCACCGTTAAGCTAGTTCGTACAGCAAGCCAATACCGGTAATCGTTCGATTTTACAACATAACACAATCATGGCAAGAATAATTTTGAACAAGATGCCTAATTTTGCTGAAAAAGAATTGTAATTGATATAAAGCCTACTACTATATTCACAAATTAAGTCTATCCAACTGGGGGCGGGGGGTGGGGGGGTTAACTAAAAGGTGAACTAAAAAGCAGAAGCTTCATTTGAAGTTTGAATACCTTTAATAGTGTGATATAGCATCTGTCTTCTTAGTTGATTATTAGTTTGTTTTAGCAATACTTTTTGGGGGGCAGGAACAAAACCTTTCTTACCGAATGGAAACGCATGAGGCATCACATCTTTCACGAAGCTCCTGGCGAATTCATGCAAAGTACTTAGTCCTTTGGTATCATAGCTCACATCGGTAGAATAATTGGCATTTCCAACGGGAATGGGAGAAACGAATCGAATAGTTCCATCTGTAAACACCACATTTCCGTGGCGGTCCGATACATAAACGTCCCGTGGGGCACATTGTTGAAATAACGTAAAAAGAAGGCACAATACAAAGCAAAGATCAATCCAACGTTCCTGTTTCATACCTGCGTTTTACTACGGGGAAAACCACCAAAAGTCTTGTATCATATTGCGTGAACTGAGGAGCCGTTTCAAATAAAAATGAGGTGTATTTAAAGTGCTATTAATAGACCTCTGTGCTTGTGACATACTTTTAGTAACCTCTTCACAGGGAAAGCGTTGAATTTAAACAAAGAATCCCCAGCAGCTATCAAACAGCATAATGGCGTAATTCTCTTTAAAATTTTTAACTTCAGCAGTGTCCAGCAAGACACAGTGCAGTTGACTTGACGGTGCAGTGAACAGTCGAGGCCTGGTGGCCTCGTATCACTTCAATACCGAGCAGCACACACGACCACGGCTCACTGACCGCGCTATGGCGTGCATTCATTGATTTAAAATACATGTAACGTTATTAGCCGAGCATGACAAGTAAAGTCACTCTGCTGATGTATAGTGATGGTAAGCACGGGTATGTTAACTTCTATCAAGGATTTGGCCACTGCATATGTCTTTAAGACGGCTTCATGGTTGGTTCACTTGCAGATTCTGTAACTGTAGAAAAAGAAAATGAAGAAAAAAAAGTAGGGAACGTGATATTTCCACGTATGGTTCTCTCTAAGCGTATTAATCATTATCTATAGCTTTTATAAATAATTATCATATTACTTACTTTATCCTTAATATCCTCTATTTTTTTTTGTCTCATGCTCTTCCTTGTTCTCTTAAATAACCCGCTTCTTTACTCTGTTTAACCTGCCTACGCATTTCGCGGTTTTAAGCAAATATAATGGAATTGCTTTAACCAAAACAGATTTTTATTATGTAATTAACATTATAGATCTATTAATATTAAATTCTGATTTGAATTGCCTCGCGACTTGAGAATGTACACCTACATAGGACCACTGCCGGAGACAGTTCACCAACAACATTGACTGCAGGCTAAGTTACCGGCCGAACGTTCTTCAGCTTATAATGTATGTCTTTTAAATGCGCGATATATCAATTTTACTTTGGCCTCGCTATTCTTCAATGTCAAAAAGAGATAGTAGGCCCTATTTTGTTAATTTTTTTTTATGAGTGAGGGTGGTTCCAACTGCATACACACCCGTACTCTGTGTTTGATAAGTGGTCTACAATCCCAGCGGTTTGACACACACACGCAAGTTGGCCTTTATCTTGTTTAACTAGGCTTCCTTGGCCAACTGAAATAGGCCTTGTCTTGACGAGGCGCCAACTCTTAGCACCAACCAAGCGACCCACTAAATATACTTAACACCGAGAATGTGGCACAAATGTAGGCCTGGTTGCGGCCACTGAAATTAATACAAGTGCAGTTAGTGCCCATTTCTTAGCAGCAATGTAGTAAGGTTGATTTTTGCTATAATGCATAGCTATTATTTTGTCTTGGCGTGGAATTCTAGCTCTTTAGTTTTTAGTCTATTTTTGTTTTCTTTTGAGTATTCAAACTCTATTTTTAAAAGCCACGAAGTAAAAAATATACAACAGAGAAGAACAGGGAGAGAGGATTATGACAGAGAGAGTAAGACAGACAGACAAAGGGACAGAGAGACATAGACAGAGAGAGAGAGAGAGGGGGGGGGGCTTCTGTTTGATGAGTATAGAAAAGAGGACGTTTCAGTTGAAATATCAAAGATTTGCTTTAACGATTTACTTTTGTCCGATGCATTATTCGGCAAACGACAGCCTAAACTTGTTTGTAGGACTGATATTTTTAACAGAGGCCTAAAATATCTTAAACATTTTTTCGACTATTTATAAACATTTCTTACCCATTTCTTATCACAAGGCAAACAACAGCAAGAAGAGAGTAGGCCATGTCTAATGCATTCTTTGGAGTCTTAAGACAAACTTGACCGCAATCTGGAACTTTCATAAATAACGTTACACACTCCCCAGCTCCTCCAAACCAGCGCAACATAGGGCCTAGCTTAGGAACGGAGCTATGCTGAACATTATTTTCGGACTCAAAGTAGGCTGCTTCACGGGTTCTAGAAATCAGCAATCATCAATCCATGAACCCATTAATAGAATTCGAAATTCCTCATAGGATCTTTTTAAAGAAATTTTCTACGTGTCTAAAAGCAACGTAGCATGACTAATGTGGATCGACTTTTCAGTTCTTGTTGTTGTTGTTGTTCTTCTTCTTCTTGTTCTTGTTCTTCTTCTTGTTCTTCTTGTTCTTCTTGTTGTTCTTCTTGTTGTTGTTGTTCTTCTTCTTCTTTTCTTCTTCTTTTCTTTTTCTTGCCGACATGCAGAAGCATGATAGAGCTTTACTATTTTTTATTTAAAAATAGAGAAAATAAGCTTTTCTTTAGTTCAAGTATCTTACTACGTGTGCTTTCCAGTTTCTGCCTAAGACTTTTGACTGGTTGCACGACAATTATGAGTTCTTTGGCTTTCTTTACACTAGAGAGAGAGCACAAAAGACAAAGCGACATACAGCTGTTCAAGATTTTTGTTTATTGCATTTGAAACTAATCCATAAATCAATATACCGTCGACGAGTTTTATGATTGGACCATCAGAAAATTGACTTTCACAATCAACTTTGAAAGAAAATGATGAGAGCACTCATGAATGAGGTGCAACTGTGTTTACAAAATTAGTAAGCCTTATTCTTTCAGATTCATAAAATGCAATGCCTATTTTATCTTCAAAAAGTTGTCTTTTAATGAGAAATCCAATATCTTTTGTATACACTTTATTAATCCCTTTCGGGAGATTTGGCTTCGTTACTCAGCGTAACTGTGTCGCCACAAGAGCAGCGCCACTAATGACCCAGCTGACCAGTACATTCAAGGCCACTTTAAACCCATCTACAGGGTGTTGCAATATCTACAATTTGATATTTTTGTCTCAAACTTTCAAGCTAACATTCTTTCTAACTAGAATATTATGGGCTCGGGTTGTGCGTGTATTCAAGGCGTTACAATAATTCACAAAGTTCGAGCGTAATTAGGCCCCTATTTGGCAAAACCTTCTGGATGACAATGTCACATTAATGTCTTATCTTTTAATGTTTTATAAATTAATATATTTATGGTGGGTTTAATTATTTTATTTTGTAAAAGATATAGGTTTTTTTTAAATAACAAGTTATTTTCCAAACATCTCATTTGTATTGAAGTAAGCGCAACAGGTCTTAAATTGTTGCATCCTTTCAATGTCTATTTCAAGGTGTTGTTTTAGACAGTTTCATACAGATGGTAAACACAATGGTTCGAAATCTACAATTAAAACGCGTCACAAAGCTGCTAGGCAAAGACTATGTTCCTAAAAAAACGGTCTTATTTTACTACCAAAACTAGGGACCCCATATAAGTAAATTAGAATAGATTGGGTGTTTTTCTTGTACAAAACGTTTCTTACTGCTTTTTATGTTGATGGTATAGTTGAGAATAGTCAAAAGCATGATTATATATTTAATAATGTGAATAATGATAACCCTTTCTTTAAAGAAAAATAATGTGAGGAAGACGTCAAGACTACATTTTTGTCAAGAGCTAGAATCCACTGGCTAAAAATGCCAACTTGATGATAATAGGGAAAATAATTCATCATTCTAAGGTTACGCATTGAAATCTGATTATTTTAGGGTTGAGTACTTGAATCTTTTTTAAGAATCAATTTCTTGATATACTCATTTTATTTTAAAATAATTTATTAATTTTCTTCAATTGTTTAAGTCAGAATGATTTTGCAGACGTTCGAGAAAGCCATGACGTCATGACCAAACCTCGATCGGTGCATTAAATTTTGTTGTTTTCTGCTGACTCGAAAAATAAACAGAACTATCGCCAAAATAGTAAATTAGAACAATAGATCAAGTTAGTTTAGACTCTAAAACAAAAATATAACGATGGAGATCTAGATAGCATCTAAATCTGTATGTTTAGATTAGCAAACTAGATCTAATTAAGAGGTGAAAAAAGACAAAATCTGTGTAGATCTAGATCTAGAGTCTAGATAGAAATGGATCTATATTTAAATAACAGTACATATTTAACAGCTTTTAAATTGATGTGGAGACCATTCTTACATAATATGGGCCTAACTAAACCCGCAAAAATGTGTAGGCCTATTTTACAAGAAAAAATGAATAAATAAATTGATATAAATACTTTAACGATTAAATGACAAAAAACAACAATTATAGTGCTAAGAATTAATGTGAGAAAAATAGTCAGCTTCATCAACACTTATAACAGTGTAATCATCTATTTTCCCTGCATTTCACTTGCTTTACTACGTTTCTCACCGGCTTTGTGGCCTGGCGGTAAGACACTCGCTCAGAGATCGGAAGGTGCGTGGTTCGATCCCCGGCCGATTCAAACCAAGGACTTTAAAATTGGTATTAGCAACTGATCCGCCTAGTGTCTGGCATTATGGATTTAGTGTTAAGTCTGGTCGGCCCGGTTTCAGGATAACGTGACTAGGTGTCGTGTATGCAAGCGCTCCTTACTTCACAGTGTGGCAGCACGCTTTCACTTGTCCCCAGCGCCGTCTCTGATATAACCTCGAACTTGATTCGGATGTTAAAAGGGATTTCGTCTATACATGGCAACAAGGTTTTTTTAACTTTGGTGTTTGGATGGTATGCTGTCAAGACCGCTGGCATTGCTGACTTTCGCCCCAGGATAAAGTATAACGTAATAACATCCCTAGGTAGCGTGGGTTTTACTGCAGACGGTTTCCTAACGAGCCCCGTTAGCCCATCAGCCATCCTGAATTTCCTCTTCTGTGGGCTTCGTCTTCCTGAGTGGGCCAATAACGCATGGTCCCCAATTCCTCGTAAATCGTTTTCTGTCACAGTTGTGTTGTCTCGTCCTCGGTCATCTCAGTCATAACATTACGTTTTAAGTCAACAACTTACATAAAAAAAACCCGAGTGTTAAAACGTCCAAAAAATGTTCAATTATCTCACATAAAATTTGACGCCAGTACCGTATGTTTCACTTTGCTTTATCGTGCAACCCACAATGTTATATCTATTTTAATCTGCCACAGTAAAAAATATCTGCTTTTTTGGCAATATCTTTCTTTATTCTCTATAAGCTGGGTTTTTTTTTAAATTTGCATAAGATCAGCAATCATTATTTTGTCTTAATGATACATTTTAATTTTCAAAACCATATGTACAGGATATAACCCCTTTCTTCGTTTGTTCTACATTTGTAATTTAACAAAAGAGCAGTAGTTCAAATCGGTTAGTTTCTGTCAGTAGAAAGCTGTGTTTCAAGACGTAGTTTTACTCACAACACCATCCACGTTTTCTTTCTTGTTGTCTGCGCGTCAGAGCGCAAGGTAGAATGTCTATTATCCTATCGTAAAAATGCTGGGTTTTTTTTATTTGTCTTCGCCGAATGAGACAACAATTTGCGTTTTGTGGCATGTAATTTATACTTTTCTTGTTGTTCATTATTTACGAGAAAAAAATCTGCATCAAGAATCAAATTGAGGAAACTGACTGTGCACAATTTTAAATAAACTCGAAGAGAACCTAAAATGTTATTCTAGTAAAATGCAGATAAAATGGCTTTACTTTTAAAAGTTTTAATGTTTTCTAGATATGGCGAAAGAAGTTTACGTAAAACCTTTGAAAACATGACATTTAATTTTCACATCAATTATTCTCGTAGATGCAGTGAATGCAGACTTGGTCATAGTTTTTATGTTACTTTGTAGTCTTTAAAACCATCTTAGCTGCTTCGTTCTGACTTTTTACATCTAGTCTAGAGATACAGGAACTTCGATTGAAAAAGAGAACTTAACAGTGAACGAAATGCCTGGAAAAGTTGCTATTTCAGAAGCATTTGTCCTATCCTCGTGCTGGCAGCTGTGCAGCGTTGAGGCGTCCCCTGGGTAGAAGATATAGAGGAAGCCCTTCTCATTGAAGCATTGAATAGTGACCCCATAAGGGTTTGATTGCAGGGTATTTTTACAAGCCCAATTCCACTTCAAAGGTGCTCTCAGGGCTTGAGTCCCAATAACAATTTACGGGCTGCCACCCAGAGACTAGCGGGGATACCATGACTTAGCCTCAGCCGGTCACATTATACTGACACCGACCCAACCAGTAGGGGTCCGGACTGTGCTCGGCTGTGTTTCAAACCCGCGACCTCTTGGCCACGGAGCGAAGCCACTACCAACTGAGCTATCTAGGCGCCCGTACCCCATAAGGGAACAAAAGAAAATGCCGTGGTCCCACACAGCCTGGCCAGACCTAGGTCATAAGTCTTGAAAGACAGTAGGTCAAGCAGAGAATGACTCTTAAATTCGGACTGGGAAGTTTGTGATGTCACTCTTATCCGGGGAGGGGAGTGCTCTGGGCATGGTGGACTTGTCTGCTGAGGGACCATGGGGTGCCGGCTGCCTCGGCACTTAATGTGGGCTTAGTTTAGATGGAAATGGACCTTATTTACAAGTACCTAACGATTTGTCGACATGCTTTTTGGTATATAAGATGTAAACTAGGAGATAGGACCCCCGAGAAACGACCCAACCCACTGCTCTGTGGAAAAACTAAGGGCAGTCAAGAGCTAAGGGAACCAACCCCTACAGAAAAAGTACGCTCAAGCCGGATGACATCAACCTACTGGGTGTAGGAAAATAGGATGCCAACGCAAAACTCCGTAAAGAAACAATTAGAAAACAAAGACAGGGGTGGCAAGAAAAACAGTTAGCCTTAATTTGGACAAAGATGGCAACAAACGATGGAGACTAATAGCAGCTTTGAACGGATGAGAAGGAAAGGCGATCCAAGCTGCTGTGTAACAGGATGGGAATACATTGAGTGGTAAGGCCTCAGCAGATCTGCTCATCAAACAACATGTGGCATTCAGCAACATTGAGGTTGACCCAGAGAAAAAGATTCAAATAAGGAAAAACAGAAAAAAAACTGAAAGAATCACCTACCGACCAGAGAAAGACTTGATGAACAAAAAATTCCCACAACATGAATTGGATGGGACAATCCAAGATCTCAAGCTAAAAAAATCTCCAGGAGAGGGTGGTGTAACAAACGAAATGATACAGCATCTTGGAAAAACATGAACGCTGCGCTGCTTCAACTCTACAATATTAGCTGGACAACAGGAAATATCCCTCAAATCTGGAAGGAAGCCATAATGATCCGCATCTGCAAACAAGGAAAAGACCAAAAGAAGCCTGAGATCTACCGACCAGTAAGTTTTATGAGATGTTTAGGAAAAACTATGAAAAGAATGTTATACAAGAGTGAAATGAATAACATCTTGAAAGAAAAAGAGGCCGGTTTCCGAAGAGGCAGGTGCACAGAAGACCAGATCATTCTAATTGCTCAAGGGATTGAAGATGGTTTTCAACGAAAAAAACCCACAGTAGTCGTATGGATAGATATGGAGAAAGCTTTCAACCGAGTATGGAGAGATGGTTTGTTACTCAAACTCAAGGACAGTGGTAATATGTTCAAATGGATAGAGCATTGCCTAAAAAAGGAAGGCAAGGGTAAGAACTCAGAATTTTAAAATCAGAACCCAGAACATGAAACATGAAGTATCACAAGGTGGTATCTTGTCATCAACTCTCTCTTTTCTTAGTTCAAGAATGATAATCAGACCATACTTCTCTTTGGAGTAGACGATATGACTATGTGGGCAACAGATGAGCATACTGGAACTGCACAGGGCTGTTGCGTCTAAAAATAGCACTGGTTGCCCTAACAATAAGGAAAGAAAAATGGCTGGTGAAAATAAATCCTAAAAAAACCACCTTCACAACATTCTCATTACCAACCAAATCCCAAACAGTACGCCTCAAGATCGGAGAACACCAGCTGCAGAGAAGAGCCATTACCAACCTACCTTGGAGTTATTTTTAACAAAGGGCTAACCTGGAAGGCCCAACCGACAAATGCCAAGAAAAGGGAATACTTTGCGTTGTATATTAAGAAGGTTTGCTGGAACACAATGGGGAGCAGACATGGCAGTATTACAGACAGTATACACTGGAAATGTTCCCCCAGTTCTAGAATATGGCGCACGTTCATGGAAAACAACCGCTAAAAATCCATTTTCAGAATTGTTGTTGATTTTAGAGAATTGGTGTTGATTTTAGTTCTCCAGTTATTATTCTAAGGCTTTGATTTTTAAACCTTTTCCACCTTCTGTTGATTGATAACTGGAGAACTAAAGTCAACACCAAATCTGAAAAATGGAAACAGTCAGTGAACTACAGTCTCTGGAGGAAATAAGAAAGACAAAAATTCTGACACAGCACCAAAAGTACAAGGCAATGCTGAATTGCGTATTAAACAGAAAGCTAAAAGGCATAAATAAGGGGAGACTGAAGAGGAACAACTTTTGTAACTATTCCAAAAAACATTGAATCTAAGAACGAAGAACTTGCAGGACTGGACACGCTGGAAACTGTATCGAATTTCAGCTTTATTCCTCCATACGAAATGCATACACTTCCAAATATTGTAAAAGAGGTAGATAACATTGGTCGCAAGGCACAACTGTCAGAGCAAGAAATAATGGATTTTACAAATAAACATCTGGACAAGAAATACCCAATCAAGGAATGGATGAGAATCTACACCGATGGTTCTGCTACTGATGCTGTGAGAATTGGAAGTTGTGGAGTTCATGCTAGTCTTCCAGATGGAAATTCACTAGCAAGACCTTTCGCCTGCGAAATGAGGTGCACCAACTACAAGGCAAAAAACAGAAGCCACCAAAGAAGCCGTAAACGTGTTCAATAACAAAATATCCAAAACATCAAAAGTAGTAATACTCAGCGACGCCATGTCGGTCCTGCAAACTTTGGGAAATTCCAAAGACACTGAGATAGATACCCTAAGACATAAACTGCTTGAGTTGGGGGCCAAAGTAGGAGAATTCACCCTTCAGTGGATACCAGGACACAGCAACATCGAGCGGAATAAAAAAGCAGACAACTTTGCCAAACTGAGCTCAGAAATAGAACAAGAAGAAAGAACAATCGTGTATCAAGAAGCAAAAACAATGGTCAAGATGGCCGCAGAAGAAAGGGGTAAGAAGAACCACGAGGATTTTAACAAAAAATAGGACTTATACAAACTCGGCAGAAAAGAGCAAACATCCCTCTTTAGATTAAGGACTGGTCAAAAAGGTTGACAAAACACAGTCATGTTG
Source organism: Elysia marginata (assembly GCA_019649035.1). Lineage (NCBI taxonomy): Eukaryota > Metazoa > Mollusca > Gastropoda > Plakobranchidae > Elysia > Elysia marginata. The sequence goes on along the minus strand of BMAT01008239.1, from coordinate 258,202 downwards.
AGAACTTTCATAATGGGGGAATCAGAAATGTGCAAGTGCGGAGACTCTGTATCTAGTTATGTCCAGATGTTTCGTGATGTTGTTGATAAATACAAGAAGAGCATCATCATCCGGCTCTGCCTATATGGTACCGGTACGCGAATTGCATAGAATCTACGTAATTTGTTTTCACACCCTTTAAGTAAATTTCTTAAAACAATACGCTCTAAACATTTGAAGGTGGCAGGTGTTAGTGCTACTGGTCTAAAGTCGTCTAGATTTGTGGCATATTTTTTCTTAGGTACTTGGAACTGTTTCTGATTTCATCTAGACTGCTGGGATGGTATGCAATTTTAGTTAAAGATTGAAGATATCTATATGTGTGAATATTGGTGAGAGCCGCAGACAACATTCCTTAACACTTCTACTGCAAATTTAGACACAAAGTATAATTTTTTAAAATCAAAACTTAATAGGCCTACACAAAAACAAACTTCTACTTTGGTGCTGATATGTTTCACGCAGAGCGAATGATATGGGAACGAGAATAGAGCACAAAATTATTATTGTCCTTGCTTGCGAGCAATTTACTTCAAAGAGGGAGTTTTCCAACACTAACGATAATTTGCGCTCTGATTTCATTCCCAATACGGTATTTATCAAACACTGCGAAAATTTACTCTATCACTTTTACTCCTATAGCCTACTTATTCCTTCACGCCCTTGTCGTGCTGGCCTGGGAGGCCTAGAGCGCTCTGCTACGTCGAGAGAAACGGAGAGTCTATTTATTGAAGTAAAAGGAGAAGAAAAGAAGAAGAAGAAGAAGAAGAAGAACAACAACAACAACAACAACAACAACAAAACAACAACGACAACAACAATATCAAGTTAGCCTACCGGGTACCCTGTCTGAAAATAATCAATCTACTTTTTTCCATTATCTCAACCCATTTTGATTTTCTTCAATATATTGGCTATACTAAATAACCACCGTAATCCATTGATGTCGTTGTGTGCTACTTTTTGTTGACATATTCCTAATTAAAAAATTGTGTTGCCCATGAAGTCATAGTATTGCCATGGTTTTAATTGATATGGCCTACCGTTTAAACAATGGTTTACATGAAGGTTGACTTTATTTACAATTTTTTTCTTTTTATAAACTGTCGACCCTATGTGTTTAAATTTTAATTAGTGTATCAAAATGATTATATTTTTAGGCCTCTAAAGCCCATCGAGCCAAGCCGGTCGCGATCTCCTCCACGATTTCTTGCCTAGTGCGAAATCTATTTATAGCCATGACGAGTCGCATTTACCTTTTTCCACGTAACCCCAAGCTGACAGATGTGAAGAAAGAAAAAACTTAATTTCATCACTCGCCAGCAAAGAAAAGACAAACCGATATATCTGTATGTATATCGAGGGTGTGTGTGTGTGTTACTCTCTAACACGAGCGAGTATGTTTTAGAATTTTTTCTAGAGTAACAGTACCGGGTACTTACACCAAACTAATTTTTAAGCTGAGGGTCTATCAGTTTTCGAGAAAAATACCCGAAGTTAGGGTTTTCCCGACTGCATTTCTTGAGAAGGGGCGTAACTCACAACTTTCCTCGTTGTTCATTTGGTCAATCTTCTAAAACAAACACAGTGTGTGTAATGTACAAAACCTGCTGGCCACTGGGTAAGCCTCGCTTGAATCCTTAGAATTAATCAAGATCCTAGAGCTATATAATGTCCAAATAGATCTGGATGTAGAATTTCGAATCTACCAAGAGCATAATGAATAGATCTAGTGAAAAATAGTGAAAAATACTTTCAGCACCTAAAATGTTGCTTGGCAAGATTTCCACACTGGGGTGCCACTATTGTCATAGTATTGATCTTTCAATTAAAAAAACCTCTTCATTTTATACTCTTCCGTATTTTAAAATAATAGTTGTAGGCCTACATTTTATTGTACATGACCCTTTATTTCTAAATATCCAAGAAAATTTATCACTATGATATATCAACTTAGCAAAGGTCACAAAAGGTGGCACCCACCCCCCTGCCTGTGGGAATTGTTCCACACATTTACCAAGATCAAAAAGTAGAAAGTCGAATCTTATCCAAAATTTAACTCTCTCGCGTTTGGATTACTTTTAGGGGCGTTTTTAATTAGAAACACCCTTTTCTTTTGAAATATCACCAGTAGCCGCTCTTATACTATCTAGGCCTATAGCCCCTCCCATTTCATGTCATTTGCCCCAGGTTCCAGTTGATCTCAAAATTATCTCTCAACGGTCAGGAACTGTCAAAAGTCAAATTGAAATCCAATCAGAGCCTCAGTCAGTCAGTGGTTGTAAGGCTGACCGAGCCAGATGCCCTGAAGCAAGGTAAGAATTGCATCATGAGTAAGGGCCCTGATATTACTAGCCACAGTTTTGCGCGGCGTCAGCGAAAAAGGAACATTACAGGGCACAATGATTTCAAAGTTCTAAGTAAAACTTACAATGGCGCCTTGTCGAGACAAGAAAAATGATACCAAAAACTACATAATCAATGAAGATTGTATTTACACATATTTTTCAAATAAATCCAAAGTCATTATTTCATGTAAAATGATTATTTGTGGTCCAATTTTTGTGAAACAAGGACTTTAGAAACATTTTATTGTGACACAAGAATGCCACTCATGTTGATTGGAAATGAAACGTGATTGTAAATACCTTTTTTATAATCCCCCCACATGTAGTGTGTAAAAGGTGTAAAATTTGCCTTCTAAGGCTAGCAATCAGAACGATCCCCTGTAGCTGAATTCTCATAGGCCTGGCTGATCTCAAGCAGTCAGGCACCGGGCCAGCTGGGGCTCTGATTGGTTCTGCCCTCTGGATCTTTGAAGTCAAGTAGCGACGCTGGGACGTAATACAATACAATTGAGTTGCACAGATTTTCAGTCGTACAAACATCAAACTATAATTTAAATTTTTTTCTCTATGATTATGAAAATATTTTTGTAATTTTTTTGCTAATTTGCTAAATTTGACAAAACATGTGTAAAATATTTTTTAACATTTTTGACCGTAGAAACTTAAATTCCCAATATTTTTACTTGAAACAAAAAGTGAAAAATCAATCTGTACGTCACAATAAGACCAACCATCTGTTGTAATTCTCTTATAAATAGAGCACTTATTCATTCTTTCAAATGCCACATTTTTTTTCTGATAATCAAACACAATAATGAAATTTCTGTCAAAATCACAATTGAAATAGGCAAGTCTGGTTGGCCCAAGAGAGGATTCTAAGTCCCTCCCGTGAATTTTAGGCCGCGGCCAGGTTTGGCCAGGATAAACGCAAAAGAGTTAAAAAACCGTAGGTTCTACATTTCTAGATCTTCAGCTAGGCTAACAAGGACCTCATATTCAACAAACTTCTATGAGAAAATGTAGTAGAAAGTAGGTTGAAGCCAAAGTTCATTGGGAGCACTTGCAAGGTCTCTTATTAATATATAGTACTAGTCCAAAGTGACAAAAAGGAGAAACTCTTCTCTAGAAATCTATCTACATCAACCTTTGAATCTTTTTTGCAAAGCATCAGAATAGAAAAAAATTGTACAGTGCTGCCATTTTTGCAACATTTAGCCTTTTTGTTTTCTTTAGAACCTCTCTCTTTTTTGCTCTGTCTCCCTCTCTCTTTCTCTCTCTGACTCTCGTTCTCGCTCTCTCTTTCCTTCTCTGTCTCTCTTTCTCACTCTCTCTCTCCCTCCCTCTCTCTGTCTCTCTCCCTCCCTTTCTCTGTCTCTCTTTCACACCTCCTCTCTCTCTCTCTCTCTCTCTCTCTATCTATCTTTCTCTCTTTGTTGGCATGCCTGAAATTAGTTATCTTGATGAAAGGAAATTTATTTTTAAAAGTCTCTACTGTATTTCACTTTAATAAAGGGTTTGTTGAGTTTAAGGTTTGCGGGTATGTTGTCCACTGGAATATTTTGTTTTAAGATCTAGATTCTAGCTATACACCTCATCTACTTTCAGGGTAAAGGTTTCATATTATCTTTTCAATGTTTAGTTGTTTTTGTTTTTTTGTTTCAGGAACTTGAATTGAGGTAGAGGACCCATTTGATATCAAGATGGCAGCAAATATTGTTGGTATGGCTCTTATTCCTTACTATGAGCATCTCATGGGCATATTGAGAACTAATCCTGAGCTGCATAAGACTGCAAAAGGTGAGCTTCCTTATGAACTCTACGAAAATAATTTAAATACATGTATGTTGGTGATCAGTCACATCTTCTTGCAACCAGTCCAAGTAAGTTGAGTGTTGTTTTTTCACACTCAAAAATGAAAATACTTACAGTACATTGTACCATCTAGTGCATTTTTAGGAACTAAGTAAAGATTAAGTGTTGAGCAGCTCCAATGCAACCATTTTCTTTGATCTTGACCCTTTCACATACGGTTACTTTTGTTCCATGTGAACCTTTCTATCCCTGCCCCCCCACACACACACTGCATGACATAGATGATTGACCTAAATTTAAAGAACAGTTGCAGACAACATCAGTGATAGAGACCTATATGCTTTAATTTGTAAGCCATATGATTATTGCCAAATCTTTTGATAGAATCCATATTGAAATCATCAACTGGGCCTTGAAAAATATGAAAGGATGCACATCTGTTTGTTTATCTTTACTGGCATCAAAAAGTAGTGATAGCGAATATACTCCAATCAAAAGGTATGAAATAGGGATGTGTAGTTTCCCCCTATACACCGAGTTTATATTTAAAGAGGCCGGTGACTTTTCAAGCTTTAATGTAGGCAGCCACTCTGACAAAGTATCGTTATGTAACAAAACATATATCATCATGCTGCAGACATAATGGTCTATCTCAAAATCACTAGGTTTGGGCAAAACAAGAAAATGTTGCAAGCAGCTGTTTTTTTGTGAACATGTTAACAAGGTTTGCAATACTCTTATTAATGAAACTTTGGCCTAGCCAATTTTCACTACACGGTACTTTAAGTCATCAAAGTAAATTATCGTCACTCAGTGTCCTTTTGTCTTTAACTATGAGATAGACCTTTATGCTATCAGTGTGACAATATAACTTCTAATAGTTATTGTCATTATTGTTTTTTATGTCATTTACGGAAACAAATTGTCCTTCATCGCAACTGACAGATTTAAACCTTTTGTCACTGCGTGATATATGGAATCTGTGTGAAAATGACAAAAAAACATTTAAATGTTGAAATTCACAGAGGTTTAGATTAGATCACCAATCAGTTGTCTACTTGACCTTATCTACAGCCATTGTTTCAATGGTTTTGTGGTTGTACACATGATGAAATACATACTAAGAGAACTTGTAATATAAGCCAAGAACATTTTTTGTCAGATTTTGACCCAAGTTTGAATTTTTGATGGAATATTCAATTTTCTTGATTTCAATATATGTATCCCCACAACTCAACTTACTTTCAGATGCTGATACACAATGTTCTAAACTATCATGCCTTCAATCTGGGGCAATGAGGATATCATTACAAGAAAGTTAAGAAGTTTGGCTATAAGTTGGCAACTATTTTCTCTACCTACAGGAGTGTTCAAGCAAGTAGCATGGGGTGCAACCGGGACAATAGCAGGAGCAGCAGTGGGAGGTCCTTTTGGGGCTTTAGTGGGAGGCATTGCTGGTGAGCTCCCTGATATACTTTTTTTACTTTAATCATTGGCTTTTGTGTTGATGTTATTTAAGGCTCGCAGACAGTACTGGTTTTTCATACTGGTATCAGAACTTGGCAATTAAGTCTTGTTATCTATTTGTTGGAAAAAAAGGGCAGGTTTGGTTTCTATCTAATCTGAAGTAACTGTTGTCAACATTGCTTAAGTCAATCTCCAAGGGATATAACCAATATCAATAAAACCAACTGAGTTGAAAAATTGAGTTCAGCGCAAGTCTTAACATATCATTGTCCCCATGAGATACAAAAAAGCTAATCAAGTTAAGTGACGAAGTAGAGTTGACTGTATTTTTAAAATAGCGTAACAGCTTTACAGAATAAATAATTTTAAGTTTGATTGTTGCTTCTATTGTTTTTTTTTTAACTAGAAAATGGATACTTTCTTGGTGTTGAATGATATTTACGTTTAGACACAAATTTAGTTGAATGCTTGATCCCAATGTTTTTGCCCACTTATGTGTGCTTACAATACATGTAATCCCAATTTTTTCATTTATTTTCATAAATCCTGGTTGATTGGATTGGGAAGTTTACTCCCGTATAAATCAGATCCTAGATTTTAATTAAAAAAGTAGCCTAATCTAATGAAGCTTTGACAACTTTTTTCTATTTTTAAAGGCTCACTAATTGGTTACAGCCAGAGTGATGACTACCAGTCGTTGATAGGTGTGATGGAGGATCTATCTGAAGAGGACAAAAAGGAAATTGCTGCAAAAGTTCAGGAACTGGTAGGAGGAACATCCATTGAAGCCCTTACACGGTATATAGGAAGTCAAGCCCAGCGATCGGCTCTTATAAACTTGTTGAGATCTGCAGTCGGGGAAATGTCTAAAGGAGGATAAATAGACACAACTTTCATTTTTTACTATTATCTTTTTTTTCAAATCATTTTCTCTCTTTCTACATGCTATTAACAAACAGTAGAAATAATACATTATTCTCCCATATCAATCATCAGGCAACAGTCCATTTAAACAATTTAACTGTTTTCTATTATTATTATTATTATTATTATTATTATTATTATTATGTAAGAGCTGACTGTCCTGTTTTGGCAAACCTTGTTCTTTTTGTTTTATAGAAGCAGCTGTTCAGCAGATTACCCTTTTTTGTTACTGACTTGGATCTAGAGGGACTTGAGGATTTTATTTCACTTCAGCAGTCTTAATGAATAATGATCTGCACTTTGCAATACCGAATATATTTTGTCATTCTACCAATTCATAACTTGTCCTTTTTTCCTTAATAGTTAAACGTCTAATAAAATCTTCAGAAAATAAATTCAACAAAGGGCTTGTGAAAAACTGGGGATCTTTGTACGCACTTTACCTTATATCTCTTCTTATTTTTGTAACAGCTTGGAGAATTAAAATTAATAAGAAATCATTAAGTGAAATACTTGTGGTATATCATTTCAGAAAAAGTCTGAAATGTTGTGTAACATACAAATATAGAGATTGCCAATATGAACAAATTATCAACATTATTCATAGACATTCAAGGTAAACAATATTATTAAAATTCAAACATTGTCTTCAAATAAGTATCCAAACCTTTGCTGCAGAGAATGAGTATGGAACAAATAATTTATGATCACATCTAAATAAGGCTGTATAATAGTCTGTGATTTGATGCAAATTTTGTTTACTTTTAGACTGAAGTGTTTATACGTCAAGATAATCAAAGATGAGCTAAGCAGTGAAACTTTAAACCTAAATAGTTATTAAGTAAATATTCATGAGTTGTTTTTAAACTTAACAATAACATGAACATGAATTTAGAAAAGGTGACTAACCTATACCAGGTTTCCAAAAATGCATTGACTGTAAACAGACTTCTTGTTTTTGTGTTCCTGCAGAAGTCACATTGAGAGAAATTTTACTGTTTTAAAGGCTAAAAATGCATAACCGTGATTGCTTCTATCTTCATAGTCTTCCATTTCATTTGAGTGTTGACCGAGTCTAGCTTATTAAATTTGATTTTGATGTATATTGTAAATGTAATGCCCTACACAGATTTGGTTGTGACCATATTTTTTTTTTAAGTATTGGACTGCATAGTGAAATCCATTTGTTAAAAGCATTTCTCAACTTATGATTTAGTGAAGTTGTTACTTGATCAGTTGTAGAAGTATAGCTTAATCAACAGTGAAAAAGCTTTGTATTGAAAACCTGATGGGGAAAATGGGCTCTATGAAGAAAAGAATTCAGTCTTTTAAGTCAATAGATCTCAAAGAAAATATGAGAGCTACATGATTATATATTTTAAATAATTGTTTTCTTTATCTTGTAAATTAAGTGTGTCCTTGTACTTGAATCAGTTCTGTTTCTTAATTTGTCAAAATTATTTTTTTGAAAAACTTCATCAGAATGACTTTTGATCTTTTTTACCCATGATTTTATACTATAGACCTCAGCATGGTCTTTGAATTTTACATTTTCAGTTACATTACAATACATGTTTGTTCATTCTACACTCTAACAAAGTGTTCAAACCAAAGCTTTATTTGGAAACTTAATATTATGAACAATCCAACCTTTTTTTACAAAGTTATACAGATAACAACATTTGTACAGGTCACCAATTACTGTTGATATACATGTGTAACTGTAGTTACCTCACCCTATGAGGATTCATGTTATGATCTCAACACTCTCATATTTCTTGTAATGACTTGAAATCATAAAAAAGTATCAAATTGAATAAAGGCATTGTCAATACAAGTATGCAGGTCTTTCAACTAGCCCTCATGAGTTGAATATTGGAATAGGAATTTTTAAAAAAAGGCTTTTGTTTTCATGAAGGCAAGAGTTTTTTTTTTCTTATTTCATAAAATAAACAAAAAGTCTTAAATATTTTCAGATATGTAAAGATTGAGTCTGCTAAGTCTTAAAGTGGTCTCATCTTGGCTGATTCAAGGTAAACACGTACAAGTTTGGTTTTTAAAGATGGGATGTTGAGTTCGGTGAAACGGTCTCAAATTTTCTGATCATTTTCTTGTTCTTGAACTTCTTTCCTGTAAGTCCATAAACAAAAGCTTGTAGAAACTTGCCTCAAGGGTGCCACAGAGAATGCATTAATTGCTAATTTTAAAATCATAGGCGAGTAAGTAAATGCATGTCATACAAGACAGCAAGGAAGAAAGAAACACTTAAAAGGTGTTTTGACATATGGTTGGCTATCTTTATTTAGACTAAATGCTTTAAATTAGATTTAACCTTATTTAAATGAAAAGTGCCCACACAAAATTTGTTTTGAAAACCCTGAGACACAATAGTTGTAGGCATACTTGTTTGAAATGTACATTTTTTTTTTTTACTTTGTGATTCTCATGTAATGATATATTGATGATTCTGCTTATCTCCTATAAATAAATGAATGATTCATTTACACTTGTTTTTACATATATGTACAACTACAGATGTAAGAAAGTACAGTCAAACCTGCCTGAGACGACCACTGAAGATCAATGACGATTGTGGTCGTCATGGACAGGTGGTCTTCTTGGGCAGCATACTCATGTAAAACTGTAACAATACAGTTTATTTCAATTCTCTTTTAATGTAGCAAACAACTTTCCCTTCTGAGTTCCCATGAGTTCCCATTTGCCAAGCCAGTTTCGGCATTTGATTAAACAATGACTTTTCAACGCAGCGGCATTTCTATTTCTTTCCATAACTGGGAATTTCTAATCCAATCTGTGGTTATCATTCAAGATCAGTCGTATCTGTCCCGCCGCCTATGTTGACAGACTTAATAAACTGGCGACCAGTTGTCTATGATTGTCTACCTGGCTCTACCCCCCATATTGCTAGCGCTGCTAAACAAGAGATGGACCACAGGTAGACAAAAAAGAACGAGGGAGGAGGGGCACGCAACAAAGCGCGAGGAAGGAGGGGTACGCCTTTGTCGCGCCTTGTCTCCACCTGCACGCGTACCGGTTTCACAGTCACGGTGGCTGGCCATCTGGTAACCGCAGGCCACTTTGTTTGTAGGTTTACATCACAAGTAAACAATTACATGATCGTATAAGCGTGAAGTAAGGAGGTGTGAAACTAACAAATTCGCACTTGTCCGATTAAGAGTGGTCGTCCTCGGGAGAGTTTTTTTACAGAGATTATATAGAATAGTGTAAGAAAAAAAGCTGCCCGCGGTTGCGTTGGGAAGGTGGTCGAAAAACGCAAGGGAGTTATAGTAAAGTGGTCGTCAATACAGGTGGTCTTCTCAGAGAGGTGGTCGTCAAGGCAGGTTTGACTGTATGTTTTTCTTGTATTTGGTTATATTTTCGAAGCTGTAAAATAAAATTGAGCGCCATAATAAAACCAAACTATTGTTGAATAATTATGTTCAATCATCTCAAATCAAATGCATGTGTGTTCATAAACACAACATCATACAATAAATATGTTTGGTTACAATTTTCCTATTTGAGATCTCTGCCTTGTAACTTTATAGTTTTTAAAGAGAAAATAATATTGCCTGTACTTTGGAAGTTTAGTGAGTACCTTGCAATAAAGAGACAGTACCTTCATGTATAAACTCCGGTACTTTTATTTCCTAGTGTCCAACCTCCATCTTAACTTCATTATACAAAATTTTAAATTCTGCTTTAACTTTTAAAAACACATGCCATAAACACATGTCTTGTCCTTAATATCTAAAAAAATCCCTTTAAAATTTTTACAAGAAGACTTATGGCTGCAACTTTAAAATTTCTAGTAGCCCAGACCATAGATGGGAAGTATTTGTCTGCAGCAGCAAGTCTTAAATGATATTCAAAGAAACCAGAAACAGTTGTGTTGGAAAAATGGAATTATAAATCTCAAAATCAGCTGCAAAAGAAAAGATTAAAAACAAACATTAGAGTCATTAACTTATGTTACAAATTGCAAAACACACGTGTACACATCTTCTTTAATCTTCTTTTTATACTTAAGTTTTGTTCATGTTTAGCTCTTTTTAAGAGCGTTCAAAACTTTTTCATGGCTATCTTTTCTCGAAACGTAAGATAATAATTTTTTAAAATATATTAAAGCCTTCTGAAATGATAGGGCTCTGGCGCATACCATCTTATAGGGGTTAGAGACTTTTCACCTATTATGGCGAAACTTGCCTTCATAATAAGGTTATAAAATACTGGGTAATCGTGTCTAAGAACCGTTACATGTCAGCCTGTGATGGGCTGAATTCATGGTACCCTCTGTTTGCATCGACCGAAGACAATGTGCAAATGCTGGGTGGAATCCTTGTGTTATCCGTAATAGTTGTCTAATTCATGGATCTGGTGAAAACATCCATTATGATGAGATAAGATAAGATAAACTTTATCGATCCTCGAGAAAAATTTGTGTTGGATGTGCCTGTACATGGATTATACATGTGACAAGCTAACCAAACTCGCAACGCAGAACAAAAAGATATACCAGTGCATGTCACTAAAAAATTTGGTGCAAAAAGAATAGAAACAATAAATGAACCAACACTCCTAAGGAAGACAGTAAAGTTTTTTTCTTTCTTGCGTCTCCTTACTCCTTTTTTTCCCTTCCATTCTCCCTTCCCTCACTCTTTCTCCACCTATCTTTCAATCTCGCAGTTATATATTGTGAGCAGGTTTCAACATTTATTATCAGTAGGCTATAGTAAGCTGATATAGTTCATATACTGTTTGACTCGGATCTTTATAGCCGCACAGAGGTGGGTATTAAGGAGTTCTGAAACTTCTCAGTCCTTGAAGTAGGCTGCAAGATTGTATTACCCCCTGGACGAGCGAACAAATTCTGCGCAGAGAGAATGTTTAGGTTGGTGCGGATTTCCAGGCATACTTTTAAACGGAGAATTTCTACATTTTCAACCTCACAGCTGACTAATATATATGCTCCTTTAGTGAGGTTGTTGGTTTTAGTTCTATCTCCTGCTTTTGCTGCTCTACCCCAGCAGCTAATGCCAAGCAAAATATTACCCTTGTTGAAAGGTTTCAATGTGCTTTCATTTCACTTGAAAAAGACTTCAATTTTTGCAAAAAAAAACATTCTTTGGTTCAGCTTCTTGAATGGTGTCGTAACATGTTCATGCCAATTAAATTTGTTATCTTCAATGAAACCAAGATATTTCTATTGGTGAACAATTTCTATCTGTCTTTCTTGATGGGAGGTCGTCTCTCTTTTTGTGCCTGAAGTCTATATTTTCTTCAGTTTTCATATATTCAGTTGTAAATACTTGTCTTCACACCACTCTACAAACTTCTCCGTCTCTTGAAAGTACAACGTTTCTGTTGAGGACACGAAAAGCCTTGTACTGCAGAATCGTTTGCAAATTGTAACAGTGTCACGCCAATGTCGTGCGTGCAATAGTCAGTGCAAAGTGTGCTCGAAGATATAGACAATACACAGCCCTGAAGAAAATCAGTATTTGATTCACACATTTAAGACAAAATCTGGTTCAAAATAACTTATTGTTTTCTCTGCGTTCAAAAATATAACACCCATGCATTAAGGTTTCTGTTTACATTTAGGACTTTGATTTTTTCCTCCATAATGTGTGGCTGAATCGTTGAAAAGTCTGAGAAGAAATCAACAAAGAAAACCCCTAAAAGTGTCTGGTCTCTTTAGGTGCTTCAGACCATTATTCACAAAGATTAGAACGCCATCTTCCAGGCTACACTTTACCTTATATGCAAATTAAAGAGGGTCAAAATGGGGGCCAAATCATCGTAGTGTAAATAAACTTCTGTAAAAGTTTTATATAAAACTATCCTATTAGTATTTTGAAGTACTCGTAAGTTAGAACAATTGTTAACTGAAATATACAGCGTGTTAAGGGCCGGCCCATGACACATTGAGTGTTTTCCAGTTTGCACTTGTCCTAACTCACTTTTAAACACCTAACACGGTAGGTTAGTTTCCCACGTTTAAACGATCTTGTTTATTTTTGGTCCGCAAGCAGGTCTAAAAGGTTTTCCAGTTCTTTTTTAAAAGTCTCAAAATTAACTTTTCAAATAGTTGTCAAAAGATCGTTCATGTTTTCTCTTTTTTTTCAAATTTTTTTATATTTTTCTTTCTTTTTTTACAAACAACAGTAACTATGCAACAACCATTAATGTTACATTATTAGAATGTGTCATTCCTATGCCAACAATAACAAAAGAAATTATGATGACCATCATAAAAATAATAAAAATGATAAGAACAATAGGTATAGTCCAAAGCAATGATGGCAATGCTAGGAGAAACCGCAATTCCAACATTATTAACATGTAATAACCCTAACAATGATAATAACTGTGGTCATAGTATTAAAGAAAAAGATCGTTCATGTTTACAAGCGTCACCTTTTTAAAACTTTTTTGTTGTCCCATTTGTTGGTATATGAGAAAGATGGAACGAGGCATTTAACAGAGCGGTAAACATTTCTGCAAGTTCACGACAGCGATGCTTTAAAGTATTTCCGCTAATTTTATCAGGACCCTTAGCCTTGTAACCTATTGACAGGTTTCAGTTCCTTGCATACATCCTAGGCGTCTACATCTAAACATTTTTGTTTTGTTTTTTTTTTAGTTCATTTTTAATACTGTACAATGCTGAAGAAAAATTGTTCTCATCAAAACAACTGTAAAACTCTTCATTGCATACTTTACCTTCATCAGTGAAGTTCATGCTGTCAGGTATTTGGACCACAGACGGTACTCCATTGACTGATTGCCTCCCCAAAAGGCAACAAAATTACTGGATATAAATACTCTCTGATGAAGTTGAACGAGAAACGACGAGAGAAACTATGCACTCCTTCACGACAGCGCACTGCTCCACTAAGCAACGAAAACAATTAATGCAGCTAGCTTACTCCTCGTGCCGAATATAATGATTATGATGGTGATATTTATAAAGGAGCATGAGCATAAAGTTAAACGCAGGATCTAAAAACATTAATAGCTTTCTCTCGTATTGGAGGGGTTCTAAGTACTTTTTCCTATAGCTAACATTGTTAAGTTATTTTTTTAACTCTTTGACTTTCTTAGTTAAAACTTCGACCGAGACTTGTGAAAGTGGATTGATTCATTAGCTCATGTTAACATAAATATAAAGATGTATGTAAAAAGTCAAACAAAAGCTTAAAATCGTTTGACAGAATTTCCTTTTTTTCTCGGAAAAAAAATCGTTTGATTTCATTTGTTGTCAATTTTTTCAAACAGGTTTGTGCGAGGCTTTCTTATATGACATTATGAGTCATAAATAAATTAGCTGATCTGTCCAGTGTCAGTACTCCAAAACTAACGAGTTCCTCGTAATGGATGATTTAGTAGTGCCACAAAGCTAACGAGTTCCTCGTAATGGATGATTTAGTAGTGCCACAAAACTAACGAGTTCTTTTGATGAATGAATTAGTAGTGCCACAAAACTAACGAGTTCCTCGTAATGAATGAATTAGTAGTGTCACAAAGCTAACGAGTTCCTCGTAATGGATGAATAATTGCACATTTGTAAATAGATTGATGATGTCCGAATATTTGTAAAGTCGTTTGTTAAGATTGGTCTAAGATTGTTCTTGAATTTCACTTTTAAATTTAATCCTTCTTTCTCCATCTCCCATTTTCTGTACCAATTCTTTCTGCTACTTTAACTTACTTTGGCCCCGTTATTCTATCCTAGAGCAAATACAGTACTTAACATATAGGGATTTTAGAAATTGTGAAGACAGCCGCAGTAAATTCAACACGAGGAACTATAATATTTAGCATCTTTCCCTTTACACGAAGAAATTCGAATCAAGCCAAGAGCAGACTTTAAAAAATGTCTGTCTCCAGTTGTATTGAATAAAAAAAAATTTCACTGTTTGTGAACAAAACTTTAAAAAATATTAATTCATTTTGAGAGTCTTTTAAACATGTCTGAGACAAAGTAATATTGCAATGGTTTGTCCCGTTCTACACACTAGCAGTACAGCTGAGAGGATGCCATCCTTGCCATGAGGAACTTTCACCATCCCAGCTCCAAGTTTGAAAAAGGTGAAGTTGTGTCTAGATAAAACTGCAATCAGTCATCCACATAAAAATTGACATAATTTACGGAATCACCAGGCAAAAAAAATCCCAATCGAATGTCAAACTTCGAGTTTTGGCTTTGTGGTTGTTCAGCAGACCTACTACAACTAGGTTTTCACAGGATCATCGCCACAGACTCAGTGGGGTTAATCGTATAAATTAGGACAGAGATAATGCAGAATACCGATAAAAATGAATGCAGATAAAAAAATTCAATGGTGAGGAGTGGAATCTGCATGAAGCGTAACATTCATGCTGAAATCACGACCTGTGTGTGACTATAAAGCAAATTTTATCAACTCGGTGCAAACAGTTCAATTTTTCAAATCATTGGCACCGTTCTTAGTACATGTATAAAACAAGAAACAAAATACATTGGACTGCCTTTATCTGGCTTCACAGTTTTAGGCAACTACATTATATTTTGCAGCCGTATTGTATGATTTTTTTGTTGTTGGTAGAACTCACGCCATTTTTCCTTTCTCTTGGTTTATTGAAACTTGCAAAACTCCAAAACGTTTTAATCTTATCATAACATAGATCATCATGGGTGTGATAGTTTCATAGTTTTATATCATACAATTCGAGAATCAAGTGTGGGCGAGCGAATACATTTTAGACACATGAAGTGGTTTGGATAAAATGGATAACTATAATCAGACTGTTATCCATTCCTCATCACAGCTATCTTGTCTTTAATTAGAGAAATGAAACTGGCATTTTCGTTTGCTAGTATTCATCGGCTGCTTACTTACAGACAAATTGAAAATAATAACCTTGTCACCGGGATCTTGTATGAAAGACATGTCTCTTAGTTGTCTAGTAAACCCTATGCGATTATCTTACACGCTTACAGTTGAGCATAGGAACTTTGGAAGTGCGCACCTCTTTTATTGTAATTTTCTATGTCTATTTTGCATGTCAGGCTATAATATGCATGATTTACTTTGCTGGTTTAAAAAAAAAGAGTATTTTTCTGTTGTTCTTGAGGATCCGTCTACAAGTATGCATCTTGTTTGACTAAGAATTTGTTCCAGTTGTAGATTTATTTTAAATTAAAAATGTTCTTGAGGGGAAAAATCCAAATTACTTTATGAAGTTTAATGTCTTTCAGGTCAGAATAGCTGTATTTTTTTCTACACTTGGAGTTTATGTCCTATTTTATTATTGATTCACTTTGTTTATTTTATAAAACAGAAATTCAAAATTTCGATGATTTGTATTTTCTTTACCTAATTACATTGGCGGTTTTAACTATTATTTTGAGCGTGTTTGATATAAATTGATCTCAACAGAAGATGGTGACCGCTTTATCAGCGTCTAGATCTGATGTTCGATGCGGCACCCAATCGACTCGAATATATCAGCTTTGACACATTTTCTGTTACAAGAGTGGAAGATAAAGTTCAATCTTGATACTGGCTGAACTTTGACAGCTGTGGGATGGTTCGGTGGTTTTAATGCTCTCTGAATATTGTTGACACTCTCTTGGTTACTTGCGGACGCGCACATAACAGTCTGTTATATTTTAACAAAGGAGCAACATTCTGTAACAAAATGAAGATTCTAGCTTTGGTGGTTTTGGCGTCGTTTGCATATGTCTCAGAACAAAAAGGTAATACCAGTTAAAACAAATGTAGATATTTAGACCGTTTAATGCAAAAAAGTTGTATATTCAACTTTCACATCTGTAGAATTAATATTGGGCAGTGTCGTGTTTACTGAACGAAATGTTTTTGTGATATAAATCTATCACACATTCTTAAGCTCGTTTCATATCGATCAGATTTAAAAACCATCAAATATAATATCATATTTTATATAAAATCATATTCAGGAAAAATATTTATTTACTAAGCTTTACTATTAAATATCCGCTTACGTGGTTTTTCTATAAATCAGAATGATAATTTATAAATGAGCAGAATACGAGCACAAGCTTGTCGAAATAAAATCTTTAAAATCCATCGAAAAGAAAACAAACAAGGATTTAAAACTAAGTAGGGAAAAAATACATCATTTTTGAACATACAGAAAATAGGAAGAACTTGGAAAAGGTCTCCCTTTCTCACGCTCTTTCTCTCAATCTTATTCTCTCTTGTTCTTTGTATTTATCTCTTTTCCTCTATTTCTTTGTCTTTCTTAATTGCTATTTTTTCTCTCCGTCTGTTTGTATTTTTCATACATACATTCTTTCTACCTTCTATTGCTGTCTGCGCTTAACTCCTTCTCATATGAAATTTTCAAGACACGATAGTCATTCTATACTCTTTACACAACATCAGCAACCGAATCTTTTTGCGCGGATTTTACACCTAACATTTAATCTGTTTGGCGTTTCTCTTAGTTATACGCTTAATCTTTATAATCGATAATGTATAATCTTTGTGTCAGACTTTTCAATTGCATTTTTGTTCCTTATGTTTTTCATATGTTCATTTTATAGAGAAATGTATTTTCACGATGAACCGCTATTTTATCTCTGTGTATGTCTCCAGAACTGGTGGAGACAGTTGTACAAAACTACACGCCTGAGATAGATGAATTGATCAAGGATCAAATACAAAGGGAACTAACAGCGAGCTACATCTACCAAGCTTATGTAAGAATATGCAATACTACCGTAATGGTCACAATATTTTGTTTATCACTATCTTACTGCTATCATCCATCACATGGAGTATGAGAACCGCATAGAGGGCTTGACTGGGCATTGCCTTGTACGACAGTTGTGAAGTCCATTATTGTCATCAGTACGATTATTGCTTTAGTACTAGAGATATATCCACCACCTTTCAAAATCAAATCATCTTGATAATTTTATGCATTCTTCTCATTCTATAATTATCCTCTACGGACTAACGAAAAGAGAACGTCAACATCAAAATTCAGCTATAATAGTACTTTACACCTTATAGTTTAGTCTTAACATCGGAATTTAAATAATGTCCCACAATT
>BMAT01008239.1:214402-233170 GCA_019649035.1 Elysia marginata | reverse complement strand
GCTATCCCCTGCCAGTTGGGCCACCTTCTGGAGCACGAGTTCCTGGAAGAGCAAGTCCACGCTATCTATGAGATCGGTCAACACGTCTACAGACTGCGCCGGTTTGCTTCAAGATCAGGCCGAAACTATAAGTTGGGAGAGTTCATTTTCGATGAACATTTGCAGAAAAAGTGATTGTAGATTATAGAGTATTAGTGTGTTGGAAAAAATAAAACCATTTGCAAATTCGCTGCTGTTGTTTTTCATTACGATGTTACGGTCCTTGTTGTTACTCATGATTATCTTTCTTTAAAATCACGTTTGTAGGGGTACCAAAAGAGAAATCTTAATTTTCAATTCTGAAGTAATTCAAGTTCATTAACAAATGAACCACGGGAAAATCATATGCAAACGCCATATTCAATATTTAGAGACACATTAAAATGTCATAAACAACTATTCAATAATCTAAAAATCTGTATATTATGATCAAGGAAAAAGACAAAGGAAAAAAAAGGAAAAAGGAGCATATCAATTTTTAATTTGAAGGTATGTCCTTGAGAGATGGAGGTTGTAAGGAATTTTTAAAAAAATCTCTTTTCCCTATGTTTTTAACCCATATTTGACAAAGAATTGTTTTGTTAAGTCACAAAAGAAATGATTCACTGAAGCCATGATGGTTTTTTTTTTTAATAAAGCAATTCTGTGTTCCTTATCTTGTAGTGCTCACGTATTCGAAATTCCAAAGCTGTTACGATTGCTTCTGCCATGTGTTTATTGACAAAATGGTTTTTAAATACTCTTTCGTTTCTTGTTAATCTGACTCGTGGTCATCTATTTTATGAGTTCGTGGTAAAAGAACTAAACAAGTTTATCAAGTTCAGGCCTAGCATAAAAATGACACAGATGCACTGATCTCAATAGAAAAATAAAAAAAAAACATTTGAAATTAAAGTAGAGCTTGAAGCAGCCAACGTCGTCTCTGTCCTCAAGTGTATGCCATATCATATGCCACGCTGATGCTCTATAGCAGGTTATAAATATCTGAAAAGTTCAGAAACGTTTTGTGTGAGAGAAAAGTTTGAACCAGCAGACTACAGAAAGTCCCAGTGTTCATGAATAAACCGGACCAGGCATTAGATCAATTTTTATTAAGCTAAAGATTCCACAATCATGCGAACCACCTTATCTAGAACCTGCAATTGGTTGTTGAAGAGTGAGGATTGCGCAGGACATAACAAACTTAATTATGATATGTGAAAAGTTTTTTAATGTGTTCATTTCTAAAACAGAGCGATTTATGGTTCAGGTTCAGGAACGTTGTCTATATATCTATCTAAATAAATAAATGTATATCAATAAGGACTTATAAGGCCTACCTTACGACAGGTCTGTTTCTAGCTTTCAGAATGAATAGTGGAGACAGCCACTGCGCAATCAAATGATTGAAATATTATAAAGGTATGAAATTAGCACAAAGAGAGAAGTAGGCTTTTTAGTGGAAATGCCCGGAATGCTGCCTTTAGTGTGATTCGAACCTTCGACTTATAGATGCTTCGGCACCCACCGCCTTGCCACTTGGAGAAGCATAGCTTATACTATGTCGCCACTACGCTAGGAGGTCCTTGCTAAGCCTCTCTAAGCGACTCGCTTACTTGAACGGGAAGATCCAAATCGCACCAAAGGCAACCAAAGGCAACTGTTTCTAGCTTGTTGCTTTCTTCAAGTAAAGTTTGTTATGGTTGCCTTCTGAGCCCGTATGGATATTTATATAAGCTCCTTTTTAGCAGTTGAGCACTTTTGAATCATGTACTCTATCAGGAAAACATCTATCCATCTATCTATCTATCTATCTATCTATCTATCTATCTATCTATCTATCCATCCATCTATCTATCTATCTATCTATCTCTCTATCTTTCTATCTATCTATCTATCTATCCACCTAAATAAGGTAGGGCTAGGCTACCATGTATACCAAATCTCCTTATACAAGTTGAGCAGTGTATTTCATGACATAAAAAACCTAGAATCTATCTATCTATCTATCTGTCTATCTATCTATCCATCTATCTATCTATCTATCTATCTATCTATCTATCTATCTATCTAGTACTGAAAAATTACCAACATTCTTGGCTTACTACACTATACCTCATACGACCCCTGCCTGGACGCACTCTTTAGGCAAGCTATTATGCAGGTAGTTTTGTTTCGTTTAGGTCTTGTTATGGTTGTATTGTTCTAGAGGGTGTCTTCTCCAATGAGGACAATGTGAGAAAATAATCTCCTTTCTTTTTTCTTTTCTTTTTTTTTTTTTTTTTTTTTTTTTTTTTTTTTTTTTTTTTTTGGGGGGGGGGGATGTTGGCTTTTTTTTTGAAAGTATTGCTTACTTTTCTGGTAGGCAGAGATTGCGCTATTTTTTTAGCAGAGTATGGTAATGTGTTCTTTCGAGTGTTTTCCATGATAGAGTGTATTTTATGTGTGCAGCCTTCAAATTCCAAACGTGCTCGGTTAAGGTTGTAACGAACTGTTTATGTACCTGGCGGAAGTTGTTGTAATTCCTAATAACACTGACAGAGCGTCTAAAACAAACCTCTTTTCATAACATACACTGATTTGGCTTTCAATTTCCTTCCATAATCGTTTAAGTTTTGCACAATCGAAGAAAGAGTATTCCTGAAAATTGACCTCATTACAGTAAGTACAATGGAGGATTGGCTGGATTGTCCTATATCTCGATTGCTCTTTCTTATAGCCTTTTGAACTGCTAGCTACAAATATTAGACAAGACACTATTTAAAGGAATCTGACTGCCGACGACAAATCAGTATCAGTACTGTTTGTTGATGTGTTTATCTTGAACATAAATATATTCAATATATTTGCGCCTATAAGCAAGTTTGACACTAACTTGCACGACTTTATTTAATTGGCATTGATTCATTAGTCCATGTCCTGCACACGACTGTGAACAATTATGTCCTTTAAACAACCGTTAAGTTCCTGACTCACACTTTCCATGGTGTCCTGTATGAGATGAGGTTCTATCCCTTGCATACGTTTCTCCCTCTCTAAAATAATGGCTAGAGTACCCGCTAAGTCGGCACTATTGGCAATGAGAATAGAGCGCAAAATTATCGTTTTTGCCTGCAAGCAATTTACTTCAAAGAGGAAGTTTTCCAAAAAGAACGATCATTTGCGCTCTCGTAACCTACGGTTAAACAGTGCGTTCAATTGTCACGAACAAATCGAGAGCCTTCTGTGCGTGCAACCAATTGTCATAGCAAAGCGTGCCTAAAAGACACGCAATTGTCATTTAGCCATGGGGCGTAACTAAAAAAAACACGTCAGTTTTAAGATCTATTAGAAAAAGTTTCATTACACGCAGAAACAAGCTACCGAATTCACAGTTTTATTAAGGCTAACCTACAATCTATCAACCCTTTTTCATCTATCCACCATTTTTCATATCTTCAGTTGTGAATATTTTAGTTACAATGTCATCAAACAGAAACATTGTTCTTTTGAATTAATAGAAAAAAAATGCGTACGGTGAGATCAGAAGACTCGCTCAGTATTATTTTGGTCCGATGTATACAAAACAAAATGGCGGCCACCTCGGAACCGAGCATTCCCGGAACCCGTCGATGGAGCGATTCGTGAAATGTGCAGTGAAGTCTGCAGTGTCTCGCCGCCATCTTGAATGACTCCTGCGATCTTTTGTACCTCCATGTTACAAAACTTTCAAAAGGTTGTTTCGCTAAGAAAAATCATTGTTTTCAGTGTTTGTTTTGTTGAACACTCTTTGCCTCGGCCCTAATGTTATGATGTCATGGTCATGGAGGGCTAGCCAAGGGTTATCTTTGTTTATTTTGATCTAGAGCTAGCCCCTAGGTCACAATAGATTAGGTTAGTCAGACTCATCTCACTTATTATCCAAACCAGGTAGAGCAGATCTAGATCTAGATATAAGCTATATGCTCGAGCAACTCTACAGATTCTGGATCTATACTTAAGTCTAGATCTAGATCTAGGTTCTTTAATATCTGTGTTTGTCTCCTATTTTCTTCTCTGTTTTTCTCAGGAGTAAATTAATGTATTGTCGGCTTAATCAAGGGATTGGCCCGCTGGTGTTAAAAATGGGTTATCATCCCCTTCATATCGTCAGTCCTGCCAGCGGGCCAGTGCCAGGATTATCCCGTATTGTCTCCATAGCCTAGATTCTATTCTTGGTATTTCTGATACACAGAGCAACTGGGGCTGGGCTACTCACTAGAATCTAGAATCTAGATCTACATCTGGATTTAGTCTTTAGACTAAAGGCGTCCACTGTTATTTAAGAGTCGGTAGTGGCACTATTGAATAACAACTGCGGTTATCAAGACTTAGCCATTTGTCAGAGTGTTTTAGAATGCAGTTCTTATAATCTTAAACTCAAAGGGTAGGCTACTGCTTTTTCTTGAGAACCTTTGAAAACCTTCGAGAACCCTTCATGAATATATCTTTAACTTAAGTAATATTTAGTAAAATTTGTAGGAAAAAACCTAAGCAAACCATCTATTTTATGTGTAGCCTAGGCCTACTTTCAGTTTCTATCTGTGACAGTGGTGATGGCATTAATATGTCGTCTGCAAGGTAGACTAAGTTAGGTCTGTGCGGTTAACCCTTTCGTGAGGTAAGGTAGGTCAATGCCCATGATGGAGGCTATTTTGGTTAGCCATGACGGAGGAAAATATCAGATAAATTAAGGAGCCTCACTAAAATACATGTCTATAACTTGTATAGCCTAGTTTTTATGATACAATACATACTTGGTTTTGGATATATCAAATTGAAGGGGGATAAATGTTCTATCAGTTACATGTAAACAGCAAAGAAAAAAAAATATTGTATAATTTTTAAGAGTTATGTATTGCATAATAATGTAAAAATATAAGTAAATCAGACGTCGCAATGAAAACCCCTTCCTCCCCCTAAAAAAATAAAGCATTTTTTACAGAGGAAACTTGTGATTCAAATTTTTTTTATTATATCTAAGCACACTATCCAGGAAATTCATATTGAAATAGAATTTTAAAATAACAACTCATGAAAACTTGATCTATGTACACAGCAGATTCTTGGTACATGAGGCTTTACTCCCAGTAGCATTCCAAGGTGTGGTATGCTCTGAAGCAGCCCTGCAGACTAAGCCCTGGTTTGCTGAGGCAGTCGCGGCAGTGATAGCGAACATCTCGCCTAACGCCCTTCTTAGAGCAGACTCTGCAGCGCTTCTGTGGCCTTTCCTTAGCAGTAGATGGTATCTGCTCAATGAAGTGCCGTCCTGTGAGGCGAAGGTTTTCATTCATCGGTGCAGCAATGAAGTCACCTTGGTGAAAAACAAGGTTCCCGACAACTTGCCTCATGAACCCTATGACTGGCAGCTTTCCTTCACTGTACCTGTGTAGGTTCCACGCATTGAAGTACAGTCAGATGAATCAAATGAACGGCAAGCTTGCGGTACCACTTCACTGTTTTTCTGGTACAGTCGTAGGGCTCAATGAGTTGATCAACACGATCTGCGCCTCCCATATTCTTGTTATACGCGTCGATGCTGACAGGAAGTGCCTGCTCTGTACCACCACGTCTAGCCCTTGTAATTTTATGTGCAGTGTGACCAGTGGTCATCATGTAGACCATTTTCTTATCAGAAAACTTCTGTGCTAGTAGAGGGCCTTTACACAGGCATGAAGTCTGTCCTTTGGCGACCAGCAAGTGTTTTAGAGCCTTGGGGGTCCACCCTGTCACAATGCGCAGTTCCTGTGATGGCAGTTCTGCTTTGATGAAGATATTCAGTGAGGGGTACAGATGTATACCTGTTGTTGATATACAAATGATACCCCTTATCCAGGAAGGGCCCAATCAACGCTAGGGTTGTCTTAGCAGTGAGGCTCAGATTGACAGCATCCTCAGGAACTAACGAGTCAACATTGTAGAGAGGGTCTTGTGTACCCGTGTAAACAGAAAATGAATGCAGGTATCCGTTTTTGTCAGTCAGACAGAAGATTTTTATGCCAAACCGAGCCCTTATGAGTGGCATGTACTGTCGAAATATGACTCGGCCTTTGTAGAGCATTAGGGATTCATCGATGCAAATTTCCTTTTCAGGTGTGAAGGCATTCCTGAATGACGTAGAAAGTTGCTCCAGCAGGGGTCTTATTTTGTACAGGCGGTCTCTTTCGTTTGCAGTGTGAGGTGGTTCATCGGCGTTGTTATTGAAATTAAAGAACTTCATTATTTGTTCAAACCTGTCTCTTTTCATGAGAGCTGAAAAGGCTGGGGTGCTGGTGAGGGGATCTGGTGTCCAAAAAGACCGCATTGCAGATTTGTAGACAAGCCCGGACAAAAGAATAATCCCGATGAATTTTTTCATTTCTGGAACGTTTACAGGTTCCCAACCATGAAAAATAGATCGATTACCGAGTTCTGGACGAGCTTGGTACAATTGATCCGCCATTCTGTTTGTTTCTGTCACAAGAAGAGTCCAAAATTCATGGGTAAAAAGAGGCAAAATCTGCTGGCGAAAAGTTGTCATAGGGCACTTGTATGCCAGCATCTGCTGTGAAGTCTTGAATGCTGGGGACAAAATCTGGTGGCGGCGGTGCCCATTCATCATCTGCAATAGGTGCAGCTACTTCCCTATGAGCTACATAATCATTTTCAGCATCGAATAGAGCCCGTGGTGCAGATACTGATAAAGCACCAATTACTTCGAAGTCTGCGTCTACATCAACATCAGAGCCGCTATCATGATTTTCCACAGGTCTACTTGTACTTCTAGATTTAGGTTTAGATCTAGGCCCAGACTCCCTTTTTCCTTTGCAAGACTTATTTTTCGATGTAGACACGTTTTGCTGTGTTGATTTAGACCTAGATCTAGTTTTGGCTTTCTAGATCAAGATTCCTCATGACAGGAATCTGAGTCTGGTTCACTGCTCATATTCAGAGCCAGAATTTTCGTAAAATGGTTCATCATCTACATCACTAACATCATCATCTTGATTTAGAAGCATTCTAATAACATCTTCTCTTTGAAAAAGCGGGTCTAACATTGCATAGTTCTCGGCTAGTGGATGGCTCCATCGTGCTTGCGCTTTCAGATTCAACGGCAGAGTGAAACTGTTTTCGGGAAAGGAAAGCAGCATCAAAATATCCTTACAAAATTGAAGAGTGACTGTTTTCTTACATTATCGATATTGCTGAATTCAAATATCGAATCAGCTTTTTGATAAAATCACGCTATCTTTCTCTATGAGCCCTTTATAAAATGACGTACAACGTAGGTCCTGTGGGTCATGGCTAACTCTGAAAATCAGTGATTTTAGGATGTATGGTGTACATAGGGACAGCATCTTGTCACAAAAAAGTGGACGTACGGCGTACGTTATACGTCACAAACAGGTTAAGTAATATTGAGCAAATTTTGCGATTCAGATATCAGTACCGACAATCAGTTGCCTTTAAATATTGCAGTGTGTTTATGTTTTTATATTTTGATGTACCCAAGTTACATCGCATAACATATGGGTCTATGTATTGTTTGTAATTTGTATGGGGTTTTTGAGGGTTACCAAGAAAAAGCACTTGTAACCAAACTCAAACTTAGATTCTAGTTCAGGAGTTATTTCCCCACTTTTATTAATCATGAAAACGCAGCACAGAGCGATACTGTTGGATAGCATCCGCTTTCGCTTGGTGTTTTGTTTTTGTTTTCGAGTGATGTCTGTGGTGGAATGAGAAATAACATTCCTATTTTGTCAAATACCGTACCCTGTTTCATCACACTTTGTTTTGAAACGCTAATTTTTATAGGGCAAATGACATCACAAACACTTCTTGTTTTAAGTAAGCACAGAAAAAGGGTTTGAGAGCATGTGTGTCAAATTTCTAGTTTGTGGGTCCAAAACCTTTGACTTTCGCAAAAACGGAACTTACTTATCTAACCCGAACCCATGTAGAGAAACCACACCACTCGTACAGTAAAGAGAATGGCAGACAGTATGCATGGGTGTAGTCCAAAAAATTCAAGATGCACATCCTTTGCATGGCGATGGCAGTATGGGATACGACTTAGCCTACAGTTGGTCATATTTTGATTGTGCCTGTTTGTTTTGGATAGTTCTTTGTTTCTGATCGTTGAAAATTTCAAGACCAACTGAAATCATTATCAATACTAGATCTATCCATTTTAAGTATTGGCACAAGAATGACCTCAGGAAAAATTCTTTTAACAACTGTAACATTTGGCTGTAATCCCCTTGCATCTGCTCACTAAAACAATGCTAAGATGTTTCTCTATCGTAGAGTGCCTTTACCAAACTGGTAGAAAAAGAGGCATTCAGTGTGCAGCCGTTACATAAGAATGGCTTCATGAGAAGAAGGCTGATTCTGACTAACACATCTGTTCGTGTTAAGTAAAATTGCTCTAATTTTATGATCGAGTTAATTTGCTTTTTTTCCACAGATCTAAACTATCTATTTAGGTGTGAGAGAAATTTCAATCTGGCATAGGACGCAAACTTCAAGTACTCACTGTGTGGCAGTAAGTCTCAAAACCTCTGTAGAGGATTTGAAATTTATACTGTTGTCAGAAGTTTATCATTACACAGAAAATTTAGTTTGATTGTGCAAAAAAAATGTCTTTTTGAAATCCCTAGATAAATCCCTAGTAAATCTGTATTGCTAAGATATTGGTTTCACCAAAGATATGCCTTTTAGAACCATTTGCATGCCTTTTTATACAGTCTTTAGAGTAAATTGTGTTTAGTTGTGCCAGCAACATCATTATAAGCGAATAAGAATTTGATTTTGCTAGTCTAATACTTAGTAAGAGGGTAAAATTCTGTTAGTTTGAGGCAACTTTTAAATTCTTGCAATGTAATTTTTTTCCTTTAAAACCAAATTCATACTTAGTTTCTTTCACTCAAGAGAAAGTCTCTTTGAGTTGAGTTTGACCATGATACGATAGTTAATTCAGATGCACTCAGAATAGTTACTGTCAGCAATTAAAGATCAGTTTTCTTTGACTATCAAATGTAGCATCGGCAACTAAATTTTGTTATTTTTTTAGTCGGCTTTGAGTATTGTAGCATGAAAGGGTTATCCATCATTTATGCTATTGAGGTAGATAATAATATCACAGGCTTTATTATGATTATTCAAAAATATACGTTTCATCTTAAAAGCATATTTTTAATGTGTTTAGCGTACCGGCAGTATTTAAATTTAATCCTTTTGCAATAAGAAAGCCAAAGCGAGTCTTTGAGAATGTGACTTTTCATTGAAAGTAGATGTAACTCAAGAAGAAAATACTTCCGTGGCAACAGCTAGGCCCTTTTTGCGCTTGATTCAAATGCCGTAAAGATTACATATGATGTATTTCAATTTCCTAATGAAATGAAAAACTTCAAATTGTACTATTCTTAAGCAAAATTCCAGCAACAGAAGGAAAATCATTTAATGTTGGAAACTTTTAGATCAATTGAGAAGAAGAAAAAGAGATGCCAAAATTCAGCAACTTATTTATATCATTTTTTTTGTTATTCTTTTATTTTTTTCAGACTTTTTCATTTTCTGGGGGCCTTGGAGAATATGAGCAATGGAGGGGGTCGCAAATGGTTTTGTGAATACTGTACATATGAGAACTATCCTGCAGCTAAAAAATGTACCATGTGTTTCAAGTATAAAACCCCCGAGCTGATATCAGATACAATCAATGAAGAGCAAGACATTTACAAGATGGCTCTTCTTGTATCTCCACCTTCCCCTGACTCCAATAAGAGCGTTAGCACCAGCAGTATCAGCCCTGATAGTGGAAGCAAGTGGGCATGTGAGGCATGCACTTATCTAAACTGGGCTAAATCTAACAAATGCGTTCAGTGCCTAAATCCAAAACGAAAATCATCGCCCCCAACATCTCGATCACAGGGCAAAATTCATCAGAGCCTTAGCATCAAAACTTCAGATATTGTTCAGGGTGGTAGTGCCACTGCTACAAAACTTTCACCTAACTCTGTTTCAAACAACTCCATGAGCAAAGGATCAAACAATGATAATCGCTCAGATTCAACTAATCTTCATGCCAACAAATGGACCTGTAACTTGTGCACTTACGAAAACTGGCCTCGTTCCCTCAAGTGTGTTATATGTGGAGCCCCTAGAGAAAGGCTTTCTTCAGACTCCTCACCCTCTGTGGACAAAACCAAATTTATAAATACCATGGACAGCAGGTCTCAGGAAAACGCCCTTACAAATACTGCCAACACTACTTCTCCCACATCTACTTGTACAAGTTCTACATATTCTCATGGCTCTGTCAGTCCCGCATCCTCGACCACAGGTCGTACCTTCAATGAGCGGTCAGAGTACCAGGCCAGTAGTACTGGTACTGGCACAGGCAGTCAGCAGGCAGGTGCCTCGGCATCACTGCAATCTGCCACTAGAAGCATATCAAGATCATCACCATCTCCTCCACAAGCCCGTGAGAAAAGGATTATCATGTTGCGCTCCAAGCTGAGAGATTCTGATTGGCTGTGGCTGAATGCCTGCATGGGTGCTGTAGATGGAGACATGGAAGCCATTCATGCCTTTATTGCAGGAGGAGGCCATCCTTCAAGGCAGCTCACCGTCCAAGAAGCCGAGCTGCTTAACAGACCCAGTGCCTTTCAGGTAAAATTGGTAGAGACTTTCAGTATTTAATTTTTATTTGATACCAGATTGATCAGTTACCAAGTCTAGCAATATAAACCAGTCCGAATGAGTCAGTTACGAGTGTCAAGTTTTACTTAATACAAAGCATTTATACTTTGAACAGTGTATATATGCTGTATTTTCCTGAACTTTTGAATTAAAAAATTTTCTTGGTATTATCAAAACTTTGCAGAAAGACATTAGAACTATATTATTATTTAATTTAACTGCAAATTGTATTGAGAAAAATAGGAATAATGTTCTTTTTAAAATGTGTTTTTTGAAAGTGAAATTTCAGACCTTTGAATCATGATTTTGATTGCAATATATATTATGATTTTAAGTGCATAAAAGATTCATAAAAAATAAAAATTAGAATTTTAGTTTCCATAATTATATTTGATTTTTTTGGGGTTTTTTTTGTTTCAGACCTAATAAGATACGCGAAACATTTACTTGATCTATTTATATATTTAGGATACAAATTTTTTCAAGTTTATACATGTTTTTCTTTCAAATGGACAGTTATTAATATTTGTTATATTGGCTTTCTTAAGTGATTAATACTTTCAACAAAACTTTCAAGTTCAAAGATATTATAATAATGTTTTCTACTGTCTGCAGGCCGGCTACACTCTTGTGCATTTAGCCATCCGGTTCCAACGAGAAGATATGCTGGCAGTGCTTCTCACAGCCACTGAGGCTGCCAGCAAGTCTGCCAAACGTTTACCCTGCATGGCTTGTCCAGATCTGGCCACAGATATTCGTCGCCAGATGTACTCCTCACTTCGTCAGAGGAAGGGTGAATTTCAGTGCCATTTCCTCACAGATTGCGTCACATTTTACTTGCCAACAGGTAAAATTTTCCTAGCTTGTTTAAAATGACATTAAAAAGATATATAGACTGCCAGAGATGTCAATTGTCCATAGATTCAAAATTTCCAAAAAATAAAAGTTACCCATATTGATTAGTAAAAAAAAGTATGCAATATCAGAGTATTTATAGGTGTTTCAGGAAAACTTCAGTAAAAGTTTTCTTTTTAGTTGGCACCTCTGAGTTCCTCATAATCAAGAAAGAAATGAACAATAACAACCCTGAATTTGAGATTTAAATTGAGTTCTAAGAAGTTAGCATTTTTCAAAATAAATGTTGAGTTTTCTTTTAGTATATGAGTTATGTTTCTATGTAGAAGAAAAAAGAGATATTAATTAGTTTTAAACCCAACTAGTGTTTGTTATAAGTTAAGGTTTTGGAAACATTTTCTCATCTAGACATATTTGACCCCTTGTGGGAAAACAAAACTTTAAAAGTAAAAGATTCTTATGAAACTGGAAGAAGTCAAATTACATTTGGTAGTATTATGCTGAGAGTGTAAAAAAAAAATGAGGTCTTTAGCTAAGTAATCACATGTGAGGGTTCTATATTTAAAGTGGTACTCCGGTTTGTGTCATTGAAACTGTGTTGAGGATATCAATGGCTAAACCTTATCATAATAGTCAGATTAGTTTATCAACTTGTGTTAAAAAATACATCATTGGCTAAAGTTTATTTGGAATGATAGCACAACTTAAACATAATGTGTTATAATTTTCTCCCACTTGCAGATATTGAAGACCTTTCAAGACATATCCAGGATCAACTTTTAGATGAAATTTTAGATAGAGATGTCCAGAATGGTGAGAACGCTACAAAGTTAAAAAGTATAAGTTATAGGAAGGTTTAACTGATACAAATGTGAATTTCCATTGCCACCACACTTGCTAGGATTTTTGTTTTTCTACAAATTAAAATTATTTCAGAGTAGATCTATGTATAACACGAGACATATGAAATGAAAAGAGAAGCATTTTATTTTATTTTTTTTTTTGTAAGGAAGTTCTGTGCATTTTTTGTACTTTCTTCAATTCCTCATCTTCACATTTTTCACTTTTTTTGCTGCCGTTGGAATAGGATATTTCAAAAAGTTATAAATCAAATGCCACAAAACTTTTTTTAAATGATGTTTACAACATTTTGTGCATTGAAAAAGAAGACATCTTGAATAGTTTTAATTTTGGATGTAAAAATTTTACCACCACATGAGTAAAAAGAAAAACAAAGTGGTTAAAATAGCAAAGGTTGGATTAAAACATCAAAAATAAAAATATCCTATCTGTAAATAATTATGTAGTTAACCCATAATTCAGTTTTTTTTTTTTGCTTGTTTGAAAATCTATGGCTGACTTCATTGCTATAATTTCATGGGGTTTGTTTAACATTAAAGTTCTTTCTTTTTTTTTAAAATTTGATCGGATTAGTGAAAGATTAAATGGCATGATGTGAAGGAGTCAAGTTCAAGAGAATGAAGTTTTGATTTACATGCAGTTTCAGAAATCTCTGAGTCTACAATGATCAATAATAAAAATATGCACAATATGCACAAGTGAAACAAAGCAAATACTTTATAGTCAGTCATTGAAATACTCCTTTTGATTTTCTGCTTTTTATTGGCACCCCCACCCCCAGCCCGGCACGTGCGCATCTGCTTTGTCATGAGCCAAGTGAAAATATTGTTTGTTTTTTTTTTTTTCAGAATTGGAGGTGGAAGAAGCTATCATTAATTGGAGCATGGAGCTGACAGATCGTCTAGGCAGCAGACTTTATGCATTATGGAATCGTACGGCTGGTGACTGTTTGCTGGATTCTGTTTTGCAGGCTACTTATGGTGTCTTTGATGTGGACAATTCACTGCGTCGCGCCTTGGCAGATAGCCTTCGAGATGGGGCAATGACGTAAGTATTGAAAAAATTAGACATTTGACCAAAGTGTGTGTGATACCTTTTATTTGACTAACTTTCATCAAAGCTTAGAATCATAATGATTTTCACAAGCTAGATATAGCCGTTTATTAATTTTTTTTGTGTTGATGACCTAAGGTGCCTTTTGTTTCTGATTAATTTGTAACTGCTCTAATGGCTGTTGGGCATAATACCTATCTATAGTATGATCCATAGAGATTCTTTACTTTTAATATTTGATTTACTTGTGGCGATGCATTTTTTGTCTCTACCCTTTCTGCCAAGGGGATTGGAGAGGGAGTTTTTGTGTGCAGCCTGAGAGCAAATTGTTGTGGAAGGGTTGTATAAAAACTTGTTAACTTATCTCCATTTGAGCAAAAATATCAGTTCAAATAGCAATACTTTTTATATAATTAGCTTTTCAGGATTTATCTAGATTTAAATGTTTTTTGCCCTGATGTTTTGACAAGTCTTTAAGTTTTCAATTGTTCCAATATATAATTTAAAAGAAAATTGTCATTATAAGCTTGCTTCTTTCATGTTCGATACTTTTTATCTAATTGTCCTCTAAAAAATGTTCAGCATGTCTTTTTTAAAATTTACTTGGAATATATAATAATATGCCTGTTGTCCCTACAAAGTTTTTGGTTGGGTACTAGATGGATCACAGAAGGTGCTTGCTTATGTTGTATGTGATAATTGATATGTGGCGTTGTAATGTAGCTTTACTGGTAGTTTTTGACCCAGGGGTTCAGGGTTTGAGTCGCTGGCTGTGCAGATCAACATTTAGTTCTTAAGAAAGACTATTTATACACATTTCTTCGCTGCACTCAGGTGTTTAATGAGTTTTCAGCTATGAGAAGTAAAAGGTCTTGTCAGTGCGCTAAAGTGATGAGCTTAAACTGTTATCCTTAAACTGCTGCTCCTTTGTGAGTTTGGAAGGCAGTTTAGTTAGTAATCACCCGGTGAGGAACCCATGTTAAGCACTTAGAGCATTAATGAACGAGGCGCAACATGAATTTGCTCTCTTTCATGTAAACTCTTGTATATGCACAAGTATGAGATGGGGTAAACTAGCTCTCTTTTCTATAGGTGCAATTAGAGATGCTTCCAGCTGAAGATGCTCTTCAAACTGTTCTTTAATGATCTCCCAACCAATAGAAGTTCAATATCAAGATTGAAATTTATCAGAAAGCTTTTTAGCTGGAAACAGTCTTTCTCCAGCTATTTCATGTGCCAATTATTTTCTCAGGTTTTATCCCAGATGGAAAGAGTACGAGTCGATGCAAGCTGAGTCTCTGCATTTCACACTGGATGAGAGTCAGTGGCAGCACGACTGGGCCATATTACTTAGCCTTGCTAGTCAACCAGGTGAGTCAGTTGCAGACTGGGCCATAGTACTTGTCAACCAGATGATTCAGTAGAAGCATGAGTGGGCCATATTACTTAGTCTTGCTAGTCAACCAGACGAGTCAGTAATTATAATGATATAATGATATCTAGATTTGTAGAGCGCCTTTTATAATAAAAAAATTAAGTCTCAAAGCGTTTCACGAAATAAAAACTACAGAATTTCTTTCTTACAAGCTTACAAAATGGATACTGTATACATTTGTAAATTGAAAAATTGATTGAAAAGAAAAAATAGATACAAGAAGAGCTAAAAACATGTACAAGATAATATGTAAATTCAGAGTTCCTAATTAATTTCTGCTATTGACTGTGGTTTCAAACAAGTATGTCTTCAGAACTAATTTAAATCTAGATATAGAGTAGACGTTTCCAAACATCTGGGCCCTGAAATTTAAATGCTCTGTCCCCGTAGGTTTTCAATTTTGTACTAGAATTGGCTAACAAATTCTTTTTTTCTGATCTTAACTGATTAAGTCCCACGAGCAGTTCACAGCAGCTCAATGGTAAACAAAAGAGTCTCGAGAGCTGCTGTCACTAGCTAGGTCTAAATTTAGATCTAGGGACCAAGTAAAAGTACAAAACGAACATTGTTCGGTACAAAGTTAAGCACTTAAAAAGCACTTTAAACGTAAAAGAATTTTAAAATCAGTGCTATATACTGACAGCCTCTTGGCCGTGCAGGCCTTACAGAGGAGAGTTTTTACAAACAAAAATGTTGTACGAATTTTTAACCTTATGAAGAAAATGCCTTCCCAGGCGAAGATCACCCTGGTTTGGATTCCCTCCCATGTAGGGATACCTGGAAATGAAAAAGTAGACGAACTAGCCAAACTAGCTTTAGAGAAGGAACTGCCTGACAGCAATTCAGTCGTCTGGTCCGATCTAAAGCCCAGAGTCAACAGATATACTATGCAATCCTGGCAGGCAGAATGGAATGTAGAGGTGGAAAATAAACTCCACGAGATTCAGCCAATCCTCGGAGAAAAAGTAGGTAACCTTAAGAGACTCAATCGAAGGCAAGAACCCGTGTTGACCAGACT
Source organism: Elysia marginata (assembly GCA_019649035.1). Lineage (NCBI taxonomy): Eukaryota > Metazoa > Mollusca > Gastropoda > Plakobranchidae > Elysia > Elysia marginata. The sequence goes on along the minus strand of BMAT01008239.1, from coordinate 217,229 downwards.
GCACATTGGTCACACACGGATTACACATGAGTACCTTTTAAAAGGGGAAGAACAGCCCCAGTGTATAGCGTATGACACTCCCTTTACGGTGAAGCACTTTTTAGTGGAATGCTCTGATTTTTTGCTCATGTGACGAAAGTACTATACAACTACTGATCTGTATACACTATTTCGAGAGGTCAATGCCCCTCGCATTTTTTAGTATCTAAAGGAGATCGGGTTGTACGGCAAAATCTAAAACAAGGTACAGAAATCTTTAAAGTTTGTAAATAGTAATTGACTTTTATCATATTTTTACATAATTGGATAGCCTTGCAAGCATGAAGGATATCAGAAGCTAAAAATTGAAGAACTAGAAAGCCCTGAGATCATCGCTCATGATGGACTGGGCTTGTAAAAATCTCAATCGATCAATCAATCAATAAAACGGTACAAAGTTACTAATGGTTAATCGCGACATTCAATTTGCCTTTGTGATTATACATGTGTACGTTTAGATCTATAGACAATTAGTTTTGTTGTAGTAAAAGTAAGTGTAAATGTGGGTGTAGTAGAAGTCTCTCAGGACAGTGGGACTCAATCAGTTAAAGTCCTTGAAGATGAAAACATAGTTACTACTCAAATAGGAGGGAAAATTTGGAAGATTTGAACATTGGAATACAATAGATGCTAGTTTTTACTCAATGCCCTGTTTGGTAGCCAATGCAGCTCTTTCAATAAAGTTGTAACATGATCACTTCTCTTCTTTCTATATATTTTTTTACCAATTTTGCAACTTTGTTTTGAACTTGCTGTAATTTAAGAATTTTACATTCATAGATGTCAGTCATTAGAGAATTGTAATAATCTAATTTTGAAGTTACAAAAGCACAGACAAGTTTATTCGTTGCTTCAAGAGAAAGATAAAGCAAAGCAAGTACTGACACCAGACCCTTGTCAGTGGCATTTAAAAGATCAGTTGTCACTTTAAGCTCTGCAGTCATGTTTTGTAAGGTGTTCCAATAATTACTTTAAAACCACCTTTTCAAGGATTTTACTGAGAAAAGGTAAGTTGGTTACGTGCTATAGTTCTTATAGATGTTTCTATCCCAATTGTCTTTCTCTAAGGATGGTTTTATGAGCGATTCTTTAAGTTCTTTAGGTACACAGCCAGGCAGAAGCGAGTTCTTAATGATCATGGTAATATTAGGAAGGAGAACATCAAGACATTGGAAAAATAAAGTTTATGGCAATGGATTAAGAGGACATGACTTCTTTGGTGAACTAAGAATTATTTCTTTAAGCTGGGACTTGTTCATTAATTTGAACTGACATAAATATTGACCATGAAATTATTCACATGGTGGAATTTCCAAGCTATTTTCCAGACATAAGTTTAATCTGCTTCTATCACTCTTACCAACAAAAAATAACATCAAATTTTCACAAAGTTTATCAAATGGTACAAAATCTGGAAGGGTGGCTTGTTTCTCTTTGCCAAGTAGCTTATTGGTTAAACTAAAAAGTTTTAGTAGCAGCATAGCAGTGCCATATTACTTAGTCTTTCTAAACTGGGCTGTATTAGCCTGTCAAGTCTTTCTAGTCAACCAGGTAAGTCAGCCATAGTGAAGTATTCTTTTTTCTTCTCTTATTCTTTTTGAGGAGTCTTGAGATCAATGGAAAAAAAATGAAAATTTTGACCAATAGTTGTTACATGTATGTGAAGCAGCAAGAACTTTTAAAGTTTTTTGTTCATAGTTGTAAACCACCTATCCTGATTATTGTTGTTTTAAAAATGTTTTTAGTGAATCTTTGCAAAACAGTTTTTCTTAATCTAGTATCAAATTTATACTTTCAGGTGCCTCACTTGAGCAAACTCATATATTTGCCCTCGCCCATATCCTTCGCCGTCCAATCATTGTGTATGGAGTTAAATATGTGAAAAGTTTTCGTGGAGAAACATTAGGCTTTGCGAAATTCCAAGGTATTATAATCATCAGATATTTTTACAAGAATTTTATTAGTTTAGGTCCGATCATACTACTATTATATTTGTATATTTATCTTATAATGTTTAGTTCTACGTATTCATGAGTTTATTAAGAGAAGTCATTGCTATTAAATATCAACACACTTAAATTCTACTTTATAATTGCACTCTGCATCTACTTCATAACTGTATTTATTAACTTAATACAAAAGGTTGTTTTTTCTTAAATATTTTACTGCAATAAACCAAGTTGTGGTAGAGAAATTCCCAAATTTGGTAGTATGTTTGTCATGTTCGTCAAGGAAAAGTACATAACATTTTGTTTAGTCATTTGCGGTGCCTCCAAAATGGCTTGATGTTTTTTGTTGTTTGCCTAATCTTTAATTTTAAACACTATCAAATGCAAACTTGTAAACCCATATGGCATCTTTGCTTAGTAATCATGCATTTACATTTTGTGTTTAGGAGTTTACCTGCCCCTGTTGTGGGATTCCTCTTTCTGCTGGAAGAACCCTGTGGCTCTGGGCTACACTAGGGGACACTTTTCAGCTCTGGTGCCCATGGAGATTGATACAGATGATGGAGATTTGTGTGGTGGAGCTGGTGCCAACACTCAGTCTATAGACGAGGAAGAGCAAACAATTCTCCTGCCTCTGGTCGACTGCCAGGGCCAGCTGCTTCACGTTCACTTCCTGTCAGGGTCAGAGGTCAGTACAATCCTAATTAACATTAGTGTTATTTTATCAAGCTATTTGTTTTCCTACTTTAAAACCAAAGAGTAAAAATCAAATGGCCTGAAAGAACAACCCAAACTGTTACAGTCATAACCAACACTTTTACAACACCTAAATAGTGCAG
>BMAT01008239.1:195048-213830 GCA_019649035.1 Elysia marginata | reverse complement strand
AACCCTAATAGTACTGTGAAGCAAAATACTGGTTGGCAGGTCTGTTATAAGAAAAGTTGATTTATAAGGAAAAAATATCGATAAATTCAAATTTCTAAGTAACTTTAGCATAGGCTTTGACGATTTTTCACTATTCTATCGATTGTCATGACGTACGCTGTACGAGCGTACGTCATGTATGGCATCTTAGCACAAAAAGCATGACGTACGTTGTACGTCATGTATGGCATCTTGTCACTGTATTTAATGAAGAAAATATGACGTACGTCGTACGTCATGTATGGCACGAAGGGGTTAATGCGAGAAACTCCTTATTTGTATCAGGTGATTTGGAGAGCCAAAGGATAATGTTTTGGCAGAATGTCATACATTATGTGCCAGAAGATAGACAGGATTTCCAACACATGTATACTAAGTAATCTGAAATTTTCAAATAAAGTTTAAGATGAAAATGAATGCACACAATACAAGAAAAAAGAAGATAAAGAAAACAATGTATTAAAAATTTCAAAAATTCAAAGAAACGTAGTTAAAACAACATGTTTAGAATTCAAAACTGTTGCTTCTCTAAATGTTCCCACTTTTATTTGATGCTTTAGAAAAACAAAAAAAAATTCTTTCATTTTGGCATCATTGGAGACAATCCTTCTTTGCAACTGTAGCCAATACATAATTAAATGATCAATGTAAACTATTTGCCTCTGGTGCATTATTTCTTTTTGTATATATGTCTGGAGCCTAAGTCTAATAACTTGGACTAAGATAAACTATTTATTCATAGAGTTTTACTCTTTTTTTTCACTTTATATTGTCAAACAGTTTGTCTTTTAAAATGATAGTAATAATCTCACACCATCTTGGGTGGTTCACTTCTGTATATATTTGGCATAGTTTTTTTTATTATTAATTTTCATATGCTAATGTCATTATTTTTTCAGATTGGTAAAGAAGAAAGTGTCCTGAAAGAATGGCTGCATTGTCAGAAAACAAAAGGAGGTCTTTTGGTGGCCAATCAAAGGTTAGGACGACGTCCAGCCACAGTGAAGCAGATGGTGGATGAGTGGATGGACCTGTACCGGCAGCTTCAGGCACAGCCCACGGGATCACAAGGCCATAAAGGCAGCACTTTCTCTAGTGATGGCGAGAGTGATGATGAGTGACACTTCATATATTCATGGAGAGAATAGTATTAGGAGTTGGCAGTGTGTGAGTGTTTAGTTTTTTTTAATACATAATTATTTAGAGTTTTAAATGTCATATTGTTTTGTCATGCTGTACAACCAGAAGTATTTTCCTATTTCTTGGCTCTCCTATTGGTATTCCATGAATCACATTTTTAACTCAGGCTTTCCATCAAATTTTAGAAACATCACATAAAAAAAATTCATTTTCTATGGAAACGATGTTGTGCTATTTCATAACTTGTCTGACATGGTAAGCATTATTGTCTCAGGAATAATTGAAGAAGATATGGAAAAGAGTGTGTGTGCAGTAGCTTACACACGGTTGTTTAGGTTATGCGGAAATTAAAACTGATGTGAATGTGAAATTAAAGGAGAGAAAGGCTGTTAAAGTTACAACCCAAAAAGTCTTGAACTTAAGGTCTTTCAGCTTCACCTTTTTCAAACATGCTCTTCATTATACGTCTTAGACTCACCAATGCAAACCTAAAACCGAGAACTTTATTCTTAAATTTTTTTGAGTTGTCAGAGCAAGCTGCAGAAAACATCCATTTTGTTCTGTATAAACTTTGAAGAAAGTACTATCATAAGATAATCTCACCTTATACACTTTGACTTGATATGCAAACTGCAGTTTCAATGTTCCATCTTGGAAGATCAAATAGGGATGCATTTAAAACAAAATGAATACCAGATTACTTTTTCATCTTGCAATAGGCCATGTTGTTGAGATAAGGACTGTGACACTTCCACAGTATTAATTTTAAGTCATTCTCATTCTAGACCTCTGAGAGGTTTTTTTTAATTGTTGCAATCCTAATTCATTAAACAAATGGGCATACACATCTTGGTATTGGTATTCTTGCATTATCCAAGGAACAGGGGTGAAAATTTTCCAGAATGCATTGTTATTGCTAAGAGCCAGCTCTGGTTTAAAAGGTAAATAGGATTTTTTAAAACTAAGTGCTGATAGTGACATAGATTGGAAGTATAACTGCTGAAGCAGAAGTCTTTTCTTCGCTTTTTATCGAAATAAGATCTGAGATGTTTAATTGTCATATTTTAAAGTTTTTGAAAAACAGGCAATTTATCAAATGTTCATTCAAATTTTTTTTTTAAAGCTCCTACACTCTGAAATTTAAAGTCATGAGTAAACTAGATTTTACATTGAGATATTTCAGTGGTTAATTTAAGGTTTATATATATATATTTGTTTGAACCATTAATGCTCATGACATACAATATTGTTTAGCAAGAAAAGCTGTCTCAATATCCATGACCATTGCTAAATTGGACGAGAAGGGTAAGCTATGTAAAATGTCAGTTTTCAAGGACAAAGGTACTCCTACTAAGTGTTAAGTAAAAACCCTCTATTTTTAATAGCTGGTTTGTTTAACCTGTTCTACTATTTGCTTCCATTTCATTGAATGAAAAAGATTTTAGAGGAAATTTTTTATTTATTCTTTTTTTGTTCATTTATTTTTCTGCACTCAGTGTTGTAATAATAGGAAGTAAAAATTGAAGAAGCATTAAACTTTGGTCTTTCCAGAGGTTTTCAGCTAATTGACATTATATAGCGACTATGTTAATAAAGTTAATACTGTTTGTTGCGAAGTTATAGCCTTGCCAAAAAAAGGAAAAAAATTCAATAATGTTCCGTCTCTATTACTGTAAAAACTTTGGCTTTGGTACCCACTTCAAAATTTTTTGTATAATTAACAGACAAGAATTCCAAAAGGATAGTTTGAAATAACTGAAATATCTGTCACAGTATTTCCAATAATTATCTGGTTTTGAATGCTATTTTTGTGAAATCTTGAATTCCTGTTGGGGGTCTATTTTGGTTTGATATTGAAACATATGATAAGAAAGTAAAAATCAGTTTTTGAGCTCTGATTTATTTTTGACATGACTATTAACAAAAGCATGGAATCTGATGTAAACAAATCTTGATCCGAAATGTAGATTTGTGGTTTTGTTACAGATTCAATCCCTAGGCCAAGTTACTTTTCACTTCACTGTTTGATGTTACTAACTGCTTGTCATATATACCTAATTTGTCTCATGTGGGTTTTTAAGTAGGCAGCTCTGGTTACTTTGTTGAAAAAGTTTTAATGCATAAAACTTGTTTGTTTTTTTTTTTCATTTCAAGAAAGAAAGAAAAGCCTGCATCTTAAAAATAAAGAGTGCAAATTGTTGAAGTTTTGTCAATAGACCAAAGTCAATTTGTTATAACTTTTTTTATTCATCCATATGTGGATTCAGAGTCAAAAAGTTTAATCTACTACTAAGTTCTATTGCAAATGGACCTTCTGACTCCAAACCTGCACATTATCTGTGAATAAGAGGACTGAGGACCTTTCCTTATTCAAAGCACCAGTAACAAAAATGGTTTCTTTCTTAACCCAAATGAAAGTTGTTTTGTCGTAAAATCGAAGATGGTGGAGAAATAATGGCTATATGTGCTTCCAACTGTTCTAGTTCTTAGTTCCAAAATTGAAATTACATGACTGAATAGTTTGTAATCTTAATTTGCTCACCGTATGTAATATCCTAAAGGCTTCACCCTTGAAAAAAGGTATCAATTATTTGTTTCAGTTCCAAAGAAAAAAACAAAGTTAAAATTATAATTGTTTTTACCAATAAGCTCCTTTTTTAACATCAAACTATAACATGGCTGTATGGCTATGATTTTTAAACAGTTTCATGTATTACTATCATGGGTTGATAAACTCATCACCGTATTTTATGATTGTTCTTGTCTCACTGCTGTGAGAACTTTAAATATGTAGAAAAAAGCAACTGACAGACAAAAGCAGAGTTTTCCAAAATAACATATCTGCTTTGGTGTCAAGAGTTATCTTTTACAATTTAGATTGTTTTCAATACATCAAGCATTTAATTCAATTTCCAGTCTTAAGCCTCTCATCTGTTTTGCACTTGAACATAAATTGTTTAGACCATAATTATTTATTATGAAATAAACACGATCACATTTCTTATCCCTTGTAAATATTGCTAGGTTCATAAAGATTGTAATTTCTTTGAATTAAACTACTTTTGTTGGCTTTGAAATTAGTATTATACAATAAATAAAAGACTGCTTGATGGATCAAGATTATATTTCTATGAATCCATATTCCAAACAAGGAGCAAGGTTTTATATTAAAGTGGTGAGGACATTTCTCCATATGTAATTGTAGGAAACCAACAGGAATAATGACGATTGGGCATGAAAAATACTGGACATAGGTTCATTTTTAAGCTTCCTCTTAAGCTTTTTTTTTGTGAAATGGATCAATCGGTGATTTATCATGGCCATATATTGCATGCTTGATGCCTTAGCTTTGTCAAATGATGTACAAAGATATATTTATACCAAAATTTGTAGGTCCATAACTTAAGATATCATAATTATTATCTGCCTATTCAAGGATATTGTTAACCTCAAATCAATTATAACTTACTGAATCCTCAGTGTTAAAAATAACTTAATAAGATCCATATGATTTTAAAGTAACTCATAAAGCTTACTAAATAAAGTCAAAAGAAATAAATAGGACTTAATGATGTAGAGAAAAAGTAAAACTTAACATTCTTCAACTTGAAGGCTTCTTTCATTGTCTATGACACACTGAATATGTAGGAGCTAAAGAAAGACATTGATTTTAAGCAGTATATCTTGTTTAATTTATTATTTCAATCTGCTGTTGACAAAGTTTCAAATGTTCACAATTGCCTCTCATCCATAAAATTTTTAGTAATGGTCATAAAGAAATTCATTTTTTGGCAAAATCTGGCTTTTTTTACTTTAGAAAACAAAGAGCAAAGTTCCCAAGTGAATTTATAAACAGATGCTGTGGTATATCTTACTGACTGACTGTGTCTTATATGAACCCTCGCCATTCCTCCTTTTCCTTCAGTACCAGAAAATTGAAACATTTAAAGAATTATATTCTATATTATTTTGGGACAGTAACATGTATATCATGTGATATGCTTTTATTTTTCTGTATTCAGTCTGCTGGATCTTGGAGTGTATTGATACACTCAAGCTCCCGGCCAGTTTTCCCTGATTTGCGTTTTATTACACTAGCTCAGATTTACTTGTTCCTGATAGTCTTCAGAAACACAGATACTTTCAAATTTCCATTCAGGCACACATTTTTCTCAAGGAAAAGGCATTACTCTGCTGACTGGTTTTGTTTTGTTTGTTTGTTTTTTGGTCCCTGTTGCCCTCCATCTCTTCTTAATTTTTTTATTTTTTTTGTGTCAATTGTGATTGCAGTAATATTTATGAAAAAATTAGGCAATATTTTTTTTATCCAGAACAGGGAAGGTTTATTTTAGGTTCTTTCATTTGTAAGAAGAAACTTATGTGTGGATGATAGAGTGAGCAAGGTTTTTCAAATCTGTGAAGATAAAATGCTGTATGCTATCTTCCGATTAGTTCTGTGTCCAGGATTATTTGTCCTTTTGTTTTTTAAGTGACTTGTTTTGCACGCTGAGAAGTAGAAGGTTGTGATCAACATTGTGATTTATTTTGAGCAGGAAATGAAAATCTGTAGCCCAGTGTACCTGTTCAATTTTTTTTTAATTTACTTTTTATAGGGTCGCAAATAATGTACATGTAGCTGAGATGGTCCTTGTGCCACCTATATGCCTATGATTATGCCACTTTTTCTTTATGCTGTAACAGATTTTATTGAACTTACTTTAAATTTTAAAGCAAATCATGTTTGTATAAAAGAAATAAAGTTTTGTTTTAATTATGTGTATTATTATGATTACAATAGTTGTAAATATTAATACTCTGTATCGTTAACTTACACTTTAGATTCAAAGAGGAGGAAATTTTTTTATTATTATTAAAGCAGGAAAGAGCTGTACTTTACCCCAAAACTAAGACCACTTTGATGATGGCAACGTTTTATAGGTGCCATTTTTTATAATATAATTCTTTTAGTTACGTTTCATTAATTCCACATCTTCATGGTTTTTTTGGTCAGTGGAGGAAAAAATACATAAATGTTCTTCTTACAACAAAAACTATTACATGAAACGATAGGAATTTGTTCAATTCTTTAGTAAACTTTGTTAAAAGTAGTTTGTTTTATTGTTGTCATTTTTATTAACTAAGAAAAAAAAAGTACTACTGCTGTAAGTCTCTTCTCATTGCATCACAAAAAGGAAAAGATTTTGGCTATATCGTTTTGACGACTGCCCTACTTCTGCTTAACTTTTTTTTTCTTTAAACTTAGAAAAGTTAAATTTTGAAATTACTTAAACTCCTTAGTCCTATGAATGTTAACATATGGATATTAGAGTCATTTAAAATGATTGCAAAACATAAAATTATATAAGTAAAAGATGTTGGGATGCTTATCAAAAGAATTAATACTATGTTGTTGTTTTAATTTCCAAATGCCTTGAATTTGCGTCTGAGCATTAAAATCATATATTGAATGTTGAATCCCTATAAAAGACCTAAAAGTGTCCATCTAGCAGGTTATGATTGCTTTTGCTTACAATATTCAGCAGGAATGTAAAAAGTAATTGTCAACTTAGGCCACTTTCTTGTCATTTAAAAGTTTAGTTTACATTTTGTTTTGCTTTTACTGAGTCCTTTGAGTAAAATAACATTCTGAAACTAATTGTTGATATGGAATCCATGTAAATAATACCAGGGTCTGTTCATAGGTGGAAGGTTTTGTCTTACTTCTTTTGCTAGTTTTGCCAAACATGATGTAAAGCTTTCTACCTGAATAATGTCAAGGTGGGGGTCTGTATTATTTATGAGGAAAGATATTCCATTTCTGTAATATACAAACGGGGGTCTGTATTATTGAAGTGGAAGGTTGAGATCTATGTCTTTGTGCCAATCTTGTTGGGCATGGGCTTTTTATGACGTCATCAAGTTTGTAGCCAGGATAATGCTTTAGTCACTTATTTTCTTTGTCTATGCCTAGTCCAGACCTTTACTTGGATTCCACGTCAATGATAGTGACCTAATATTATGATGGTCTCCCAAAAAAAAAAAAAATTCCTCCGCTTGATATTTTGTATTTCATACTTTTATTATTTGTTCATTTGTGATGATGTTTTAACTCTTCCTTTATTTTAATTTTGTAAATAAGATATTATATTCATAACTATGTAGTGTGTGAGCCTTTCTTGTGTTGTTTAGAATTGGTCAATACACATATAATATGATCTACCCTCTGATTATGTGGTTTTGTAACCAAAAGTCAATAAATGAATGCAACATGGTTGTCACTGGTTAATGTTGTCGCTGTTGTTGTTGTTGTTAGTGATGATGATAAGGCCCGAAATAAATGTCTGCATGAGCAGATAAGAGCATACATGGAATTATTGAATGAGGGTGACAGGATTATTGATGGCAATAATTACACTAATAAGTAATATAGGACGGTATCAAAGACAATGGGCAAGTTGTTGACTTAGTTTGTTTACATCTTTTAGACGTAAAAGCACCTAGAGCTGTATTGATTGGCAATGATTACTCCATGGTGAAAAAGACCAATCTTTACACCCCAAAGATGTCCTTTAAATTCTTTCATAAGAGCATGTCTGTGAAAAAATTGCAAAAACGGTCTATCAATCTTTTAATGTCCTGCCACCACGTACAGGAAGAAACGGCCACTAATCAAAGTAGAGATAAGATTGGGTATTCCAGATAGATGGTTTTCGTAGTAAACAGAAGTAGAGGAAATGCATATGTGTTTTGCTATAATGTAATCGAATATAAGGCCAAACAAGGAGTTAAAATATTTTTAATGACCTGATTTGATTAACTACTACCACCTGTGGACCTGTGGTGCCACAGCAACATTATTTCTTTAAACAAGCAGACTGGTCTTATATCAAAACAAATACATGAATGTGTAATTATAATAGACCTACAGGATGATGTACAGTTTGCATGCACATAATAGCTGGATAAAGATAGACTAAGACGAAACAATTTTTCTTAGTAAAAAGCTATTAGAATATATAAGTTAAGACTTCTGTAGGTTATCTCTGGACACCCTCCCTTCCTCCTGCCCCTCGTGTCGTCAAAGACCCATACATAAAACCTGCATTAATGTATTTGACTTTGTGGGCAATATTTGAAAAATCTGTCTATTTTAATAAGAGGGAATAATTACATTTCTAAACGAAGCAATTCTAAATTTCTCCCTATGATTATGTGAAAAGTTTCGGGAAAAACGAGACAACGGCCATTTTTACCTTTTTTTTTTTTATTAATTCATTATTAGTCAATGTTAGGCCGTAGAGATGGTTACATTTCTGTTTTGAAAGTCGTTTTTTTTTTTTTGGCATAACAGAAACAACTAACTAGAACACAGCTGTCTTAAATGCTGTGAAATCTTTACACCTGCTGAAAGAAAAGATAGAAAGTGATAAATAGAGGCGAGTTTTTGCCAAGTTTTAAAATGGATGTCTCATTTTGCCCTGAAACCCCTGGAGTTCAATTGAAGTCTTCATCATAAGTTTATAACAAACAATACATCAGGTTCAAAATAGGTAATTCAATCAGGCAGCGATCGGTGTACCTAGAGAAGTAGTCAAACGTATGTCTAGGCCTAAGCCTTAAATTCCGGCTGTTCGAAGACAAGAGGAATTGAGCGTTAAAACTGTGTTTGACGTCACCACTTTGTACTGCAGGAAGATTTTTACACCACAGCATGTAAGCCTATTAAATTTATCAAGAAGATTTACAGACTGTTTTTAGGCTCGGCAAGAAATACATGGAAAATGACTGGTGTTTTTGCCGTTGGGGCCTTCAGTGTTTTCTAAAACTAGTTTCAAAATGAGAAATAACATTACTTTAAATTATATCTCCTGACTTGTTCTGATTTTCCTCCTATCTAATGGACAGCTTTTCAGTAACAGAATGGAGATTCACGACAGTTTGCGACCGTTATTCACTAGTTGACAGAGAGGACAAATTCAATTTCAGAAAATCTTAAAGATCTGATATTGCTATTTTATTATTGCTTTGAACACTAAAACATTTAATACAAACATGCAACAGTTTTTAACAAGGTCGATATAATAAACAAGGTACGTGCATTATTATAATACAAGTATAAACTACATGTATCTTTTTGTTTGATTAAGATATAATGCTGTTCTCATTAGTATAAACAATGAACAACGTAAATTTATAGATGAGAAATCGTAACATATAGTTTCTTCAGTAAACAGTTATAAGCAGATAAAATGCTAATGAGTTTTATTATATTCGTTGTGATTCAACTACACTTCAATTTGCTTCTTAACTTGTATAAAACAAAACTAAAAACTTTGATGAGAACACTCTACCTTGGCAGGCAAGGAAGAGTGTGTACAAAACAAAAAAAAACAACTACAGATGTATGGTGTGTCCTGCTCCTGTAATAACGTGCACGGGAAATACTCAGGTCAAAGGATTTCAATTTAGAAATTCGTTATTTGCTGTTTTCAGATGAAGTATCTCTAACGTCTCCGTAAAGCGCAATCTGATTAAACAGTGTTGTGAAGTGTTTTATGGTGACTTGTTTTGCTGTTTATTTTGTGTGTGTGTGTGCGCGTGTGGTTTGTTGTTGTTTTGTTGCGTTTTTTTGGTTTTTTTTCTTTTTGCTTTAATTTTTTCTTCCATTTTGACTTATTTTAGAGAATAGCGAAGAGCAAGATGGGCATGGCTGGTAGTTCTGTCGTTGGTTTTTAAAAACCATATTTTGAAGTAAATTGTATCAGTTTAGTCAAACATGTATGGTCTTTGTCATCGACAGTGTTGAGCATTTTTTACGTGTTTGAGAGTTGGTTGCCAAGTTAAGAAACATTTTCAAAGTTTAAGAGTTATACAAAAACGCTAGTTTACATTATTTTATTTCCATATGCTTTCTTATCAGCGACCCTTTAGTTGAATATTTTGATATCTACCACTCTGTCTCAACAGACAATTGTCAAAGAGCTGGAAATTCAACAAATGGTTTGGAGGACAATTATGTTTATAAGTTTGTTTTGCGGGTCTGATTTTTTTGTCTTGATAAAGATGAGAATTGCAATGAGTAGTCTTAAAATATTGTGATTTTTTTGTCACAAATCTGATCTGATAAAGAATACCTACCGTATCTTGAATCTTTTGATGGTTTTGGTGCATTTTTATTGATTGAAGAGTTTTGGTAGCCTGTAACAATGCATGAAGACTCTTTTCAAGTGAGTCCAGATTTCAAACTAGTCATTCAGACTCAGTCGAGGCACTTTATCAAGGTTTTCATGTACGCTACCCTGATGAAATTCATTCAAACTAGCTTTTTATACATTGACTCTTATCTTAGACATGCCATTCTAAGCTTTTGACTGCTTTGCTAGAGGTATTGCACGCTAATGATTCTGACCTTTTCCTACCCGAAAATAGTCACGTGACTCTAGTGGTTAACAAACCACCTTATGGTGGATTTTATTTGGGCTAAGTTTGGGTTGTTGTCTGGTTCACTTTAAACAGCCTTACTTAGACTAGATCTAGATGATTTAAATAAGACACCAACCGAGTTTTCATCCTTGGACTCGGTCCTGCGTCAGCTTTTCATAGCACTTTTGAAATCCCGACTTCTCTGGAAACATTTTAGGTCAGAATTCCTTCTCTAGTCTTGCCTTGGGAGTGGGACTGGGTGTATCGGTGTTGACTGGCTTTCTTACCTCATTCGGTAGATCTAGATCTCATAGGTGCCACTTTTCCGCTAAATAGCGGACATTCCGCTATGTTCCGACCTTTCCGATTTTTTCCGCTATCTACAACCGTTACCGATTGTTCATGCAGATTTCCGCTATGACCGATACAAATTTGAGGACATACACATGACGTATCTCTGTCTACAGAATCATTTCTGTTTTACTCCATTGGAGTATAAAAAAGAGGATCAAACGGTGGACTAAACTGCAGTAATCCGACTTTTTCGCTAAAGCCTAGGACAACATGCATAACAATCAGATCCGCGAAGTAAAAAATAGCGGAAGTGGGAATTGCTTGCACCAGAGAGTGTGAAATGAACCTGCGCTGGTTATTAAGCTTAGTTTTAGAACTACAGAATACGAAAGGGGAAAGTTCTCGCTTAGCAAAAGCAATCTTAACTTCTTAATCTAGGTCTACCGATAGGCGAACAGTTTGCGAACATAGTTATAATATACCCAATCAACCTCAAACAGCACTAGCGCATAGCACAGCATAGTCAGAAGAAGGTTCTACAGCAAGGTTCTACTACTACTAGCCAATCAAGACAGATGAACTATGGTAGATGAAGATAAGCTACCGAGTACCGCTATTGTGGGTCATATAATAAAAATTTCACCGGACCGCAAACAATACTGTAGATCATAGATCTTTTATAGGTCTAACTTATACATTTTCACACGTAAGATCTAACATTATCGGGTATAGTCTTAGATTTGTATTTTTTTTTCTGAGGGATGGATGCAAATTTATTTTGGACAGGAATGCAGACGGAGACCATATGGGTGTGAACTGAAACTTAGTGAAAGCCAGATCATCTACAAATCTGTATCTGCCAAGTACAATGGAAATTGGGATAGAGGTCTAAATAAATCGGCAATGTGGATTTAAGTCTTTGACACCTAGTCTACTGCAAATACCGATATCTTTACATGTACTTAGCTTTTTGTTTTAACCTCTATCGTCTAGTTTAGAATATATAGGTCTAACAACGAGAAATTTTAAAGGAAGGTTACAGGGTGCATTAAACGCCACTTCCCGAATTTACATCTCAGCTCAGTTTTTTTAAACATGGCAAATAATTATTTTTAAAAAATGGCTCGAGAGACTTCTTTGATACAAGGAATCAGGTTTTGGTGAATGCCTAAATGTTGAGATATGTTAGGGCTGCATGTAATAATAGCACCAGGGCCTTTCATTTCTATGAAAAACTTTTGTAGGCTTAATGTATTCCAATCTAATAAACGTATTACTTTTTTTTAGCAAAGTGTCTAAGGAGGAAATAAATTGTTAGGGTTGAAACTAATTCCCCGTTATGGCCCTTTATAAATTATATCGAAACATGAAATAAGAAGT
Source organism: Elysia marginata (assembly GCA_019649035.1). Lineage (NCBI taxonomy): Eukaryota > Metazoa > Mollusca > Gastropoda > Plakobranchidae > Elysia > Elysia marginata. The sequence continues at coordinate 201,554 of BMAT01008239.1, read as the reverse complement.
AAATTGCTGCCAAAGTACTCTAAAATGGCTTCTTTCGCGGGGTAATTTTCAAAAAGTTTCCGGGGGGAGCATGCCCCCGGACCCCCCTAGAAAAGCTCCCGCCTTCGGCGGTCGCATCATCTGTCACATAACGCAAGTAAAGTTCCTCCTTTTTGAAAATTATAAAGTGGCACCTATGAAATCTAGAACAGAATGACTGAAACGTCCCTCAAATTTGTCACCCTAAAATAATTTCTTCCATTTTGCTTTATAGCCGTGAAATATATAATAAATTTGAGTATTTTTTTTAAATGCAAAAACAATAGATCTAGATACATGTCAATGTATACGTGTCCGTAAATAAAATCTTCAGCCCAACTCCAGGTGGCAAGGAAACTCAAGTGACATTATTTACATTGTATCTAACCCAACCAGGATCCTAAATAAAATCCACCATTACTATTTCTACATATTAACGAAATGCTGTTACCTTCCTAGACCCATCGGCACACACGTAACATAAAATCAAACATGGAATGGCGGGAATGCAGAAGATGTTGGTGAATGGTAACTCCCACTGACACCAAGACCCACGTGACAATTTGGAGATATTGGTCAGAATCATTACGTAGAATAAAATTGCCGTTGACTAGAGGGTATGTGAATCTTTGCGCGCTTGTTTCATCTTTTGCCCTCTTCTGCATTTTTTCCATAAGTTATTTGCAGTTGACAAAACTATCTTTAATGCATTGGTGTCAAGTTTTAGTGAACTTGTTCATATGGATATACATCGGCAAGGGGAGGATATGAAAGTTTAAACAGTAAACATTAGGTCTAAAGTAAAACTACTTGTAGGAAAAGGTTGATGCTGGTCAGACAAAAACTACATATATATATATATATATATATATATATATAAGTTAATATAAGCAATTTGTAACAGTACTGTTGTAAGAACTAATTACATGTACACTAGTTACATGAGAGATTGAGACATAACAATATCAATAGTTTGAGCAATCACTATCGGCAATGGTGTAAGAAGTGAGGTAGCTTATCTGACTGCCATAATACTGATATGTTTTCCCTTTGTTGCAGCTATTAGCCAACACTATAAGTAAGAAATAACACTATTGGAAAGGAAAGAAAACAAGAGAAATATATCATTCATGTGAAAAGCTGAATTTCAGGTTTGGTCGGCTTTTGGCTCTTTCGCAGGTTTCATAGTTTATTGATTCTGGGCAATTTTTATACCAGCGAACCTTAAATGCGAGTGCAATTATTCTTCTACCCAGCAATCCACTGAGTTCAAAACTGGTTTTTACACTATAAAGGAGTGAACAAAGCTTGCACGGTCTACTCTAGTAGTTTAAACGACCTGGAATTAAGAAAGAGTTGTATACGTTAATTGCTCTAAGGTAAAAGGAAAAAAATATCAGACATTTACAGTTTATATTCACATCTCACTTCCTAACTGAGACATCGAGCTCCTATTTTGTCAAGAGACATGAAGACCAGAGGGATCAGCCTCTTGCCTCCAAGATTTTTTGTCTTGAGCTATTGGCGTCTTAAGACAGGTCACTAGCGAAGAACGTTTGTAGCACATTCTTCTAGTACCTAGTAGTAGCACATTCTTCTATTTAGTCGATCCAGGATCCTCTTTTGTTTGGCTCTCAATCATATTAAGTATTGTCTTAGTAAGGATATGCGCCTGTTGATATGATCAAATTATGCCAGTTTTTGCCACTCCATTGTGACCTGTTATGGTACTTAGGGCAGATACATAATAATTTTTATAAGAAAACGATTTCCCCTGCGGTTTTTTTCTGATATGGTCTAAAATATTATATAAGAGGTTAAGAAGATGTTGACTGAAATAATATCACCCGGGCTGCTTGTATAATTTATTTCCAGATATTCTAATTCTATTATTCAATCGTGGCTCAAGTTCAGTGGCTCATCAGACCTAGCCTCTTGGCTGCCATTGGCAAAGACATCATTTTGAGAGCTGTTATCTAAACTCTTTTCATTTGTACTTTTTATATGAGGGTTTTTAGTCCCTTGAGAAAATGTGGCCCCGGCAATGTCGGGGCAGCTGCCAAAGAAAAAGTTTTGACTACTTGTTCTGATTTTTTCATGTAGACATCCGAAGTTGAGGCTCGGAGATTTTGGTGGTGGGCTAAAATGACAAAAGTTTTCGTCGCCATGAGCCATATTTTCTTCAACACATTGTTTTTGATTCTCAAAAGTAACAGAATCAGGGGCATCTTTTTGGTGAAGGACGGAAACGTTTATTTCTGGCGGTTGTTGAAGGAACACCTCCTCAGAGGTAGTATAGTTGGGAATTGGGTAGGTTTCAAAGTTCTGTGTCTCTGAATTTGTAGTTTGGTTTGAGGGGACAAACATTGTAAGTGCAAAGGAGTCTGCTGTCTTTTGGTTTGTAGGCAAACCGATCCGTTGACTACACGACTCTGACAGCTGTTGATGTTGCTCTCTGATAGATGGCGACACTAATACAGGGTCGGATTGTGTGTCGCCCATGGCAGTATCCGCTGTTCCGCGAGCTAGCCCTTGCCAAGACAGTTCTGATGATGTTGTTGAGGATGAAGACTCCAGTCTGTTGCTGTGATCCTCCCAGCTCATGTCCTCCTCTGTTGTGGTTGAGGACGAGCTGGACGGACAGCGCTGAGACCAAGTCGCCGGCCAACACACGCCCAATTTCCGCAGCTCCGTCTCAAACTGAGATAGCTGGATCATGAAATTCGCGTTGGGTGAGATAACGTGCCGTCTAGCGCGGATATAGTCGAAGGCTTCGTCCAGGCGGAGATGACGGGAAAACATCAGGTAGGCAAGGCATACCGTGGCTGAACGGCTAATGCCTCCGTGGCAGTGGACAAGAACTTTACCGCCTGATCGACGCTCTCGTTCTGAAAATTAATATATATATTGAGAACTTCACTTGTTGTAATATAAGCATATAGCACCAAGCTCTAAATCCTGGAGAATCAAAACAAAAGTCTCTGACCCAGTGATATAGATCTAATAGTAATTGCGATTTTTTTCATCATTATAAAGAGATACTAAGAGTTAGCGATATGTTCTTTGTTGTTAATAAGCATCATGCAAAAGTCTTTTCAAAAGTTCTATTATGTCTTTGAAATTGAAAACAAAAAAGACAGGACAGGCTTTGGCATCTGTGTGGAGAACAAATGGTGGGCGGAGGACCAAGAAATTGTGCCCGATTTGATCTGCTCAATTATAAGATTTTTGGAGGGAGGAAATAGATTAATGTTTATGATTAACATAGGCGTACATGTTTATTATCAAATGAAAATATTCTATGTTAACTTGTCATTTTAGTAAAGTATTGTCCAGTCATTCTCTGTTCATCTTTTGCGATGATGTATTCTGGAAACTTTCTTTCAAGTATTATTTTGATTGAGTGCATAACTGCTCTGGTTATATATTTGGCATATATGTTTGGAGAGGGCTGATGTTATGCCTGTTCTATTGTTTGTAAACTTCCTTTTACAATCATACCGTATTGGCATATTAAAACATAAAAGGTCAGCCTATCTATTCAAGGATAGTTATTTTTATGTTTCGATTAGCAAACGTCTGAAATTTGGCCCCCGAATCTACGAACGAAATGACCACTGGGTAAGCTACTTCTGTGCGAATGAGAAAGGTATGAGTATAACTGAGCAGTTGCATTTTTTAAATTCTATATTGTGATATGGGAGGTTAAGTTAAAAGAAGACACATTATCAAAATCAAATAACTTAGGCATGGCACAGGAACAAACCTATAAACAAGATGGCATCTTGAAACCACTCAAACAGATTGGCATTGTGAGAGTCCTCCACAGGAATTACTTTGTACCGGAAGTCAGTTGGGAAATGATTCTCGCAAGACGTGGAGACGTTCAGAATGGCGGAGATTTTGAAACCCAGCAACAGCTCCTTTCTCGTGGAATGGCCGGCATCTCCTATGTATAAGTAGGGCAGAAGCTCGACGGGACTTAACTGGTGTAGAAAAAAAGATACATTTGTCATAAGCCCTGATTTATACACTAAGAGTATAAAACTAACAGTGGATGGAAGTAGGCTTAAGTAAAAAACGCCGAAATATGCTTGCCTTTAAAGTAATTTGAACCCTCGACTTATACATTATAGCTTTGTCATCTCACACTTGCCACTCAAAATATTTATTCTGATTTATCCTTTTTGACTCCTTGACATCTTCTAGTGTGACAGTTAGATATCTTCTTATTTAGTCTCACCTGTCGGCGTGTCCGGATACAGTGTTGGCCGCTGCACTTTAAAGACTTTACAATCCTTTTTTATCCCATTTTCCACTGATTTAACAGTTTTGGAACATATCATACGGGTCCATTCCACTGGCATTTCTTAGTGTTTAGTACGTTATTCTAGCATAATTATAGTGATACCAGAATAAAACTTGATTCAAATTGCGGGACCTAATCTTGTTTCCTAGTCACGAATTATAGTTTGTTTCTGCACATACCACTTCTTTGACTAAGAGAAATAGCTAAAACGTATTTTTATGCTGCGAAAATAGAGTAACACAACGAATGTCTCCATTGAATTTCCCGCAGTCTTCCAGAGTTCAATAGAAATATAACAAGTATATGATTGTCTGGTAACTTTTAGATGTATAGACGAGCACAAAATTTCAGCTCGCATTGTATGTTATCGTACATAAGCTTTGTATTCCCTGATCTTTGATAATCTTTTGTTACCTATTTAATAAAGTAAAGCACGTGCAGTTTAGAGAATAGAGACCCAGGGTTTTGCGCTAGAAAATTGGTCAGAGAATCATTTCTTAAAACTTCCAAAGACCAAAAGAGAAATTGAGTTAATTATTTAGCAGTATACTGTATATCTAGTATAAAAATCTTCAAGAAAGGTAAGAAATTGTAAGCTCTGAAAGGGACATCACATCAATTGAAAGTTATGTGCCCTAAACTAGGCCTAGTTATTAATTTAGTTATAAATGGTATTTGAAAAGATTCGGCGTCAAGATGAATGACTCATAGGAAACCCACAGCCCCATAAGCATATTTGACTTCAGAAATATTTCGAAATAACAAAAAAAGTAAATGTATTTTGGTAACTGAATAAAATAAAATGGTGACGTACAGATAGTTTGCGCTTTGGGGCTGGCGTATTGGGAAGGTCAGAGGCTAGAGATCCTGGAGATGTTAGCGTGGAGTGTACCAGAGCATCGGCTCTTTTCGCGTGGAGAAGTTGCCCAGAGAAGGAAGTGTGTCTTGAGCAGTACTTGGGAAACTGTTGGTGGAAACTACAGAAGCCCCCTGTAAAATGGAAAGAAAATTTATAAAAATACTATAGTAATAACCAAGTTAGCATAGGTAGTCTAAGATCTGCTTTTCTACTTATGGAACAAAAAGTAATACGTGTTTATCGTTTCATTCTACCATGATCCTCATTTGATGAAAATAATGTTTATGGTCTGTGTGTTGCCCCTTCTTTTCTATTTAATAGTAGTGATAATAATGATAATAATAATAATAACAATAATAATAATAATAATAATAATAATAATAATAATAATAATAATAATAATGATAATAATAACAATAACAAAGGTAAAAATAATTATTACAATAATATTAATAATAATAATAACAATAATAATAATAACAATAATAATAATAATAATAATAATAATAATAGCAAAAGTAATATTAATAATAATAATAATAATAGTAGTAGTAGTAGTAGTAGTAGTAGTAGTAGTAGTAGTAGTAATAAGTTTATTTCATAGCGATTTCCCTTAATAGAAGCTCAAAGCGCTTTACATAAAATCTTAACAAACTTAGATCGACGCACTAAAAAGTTTACAGTATATCACTTCCTTAAAAGGTGAAGTACAGTGTACATAAAAATACATTAAATTCATTTAAATACATTATTTAAAAGTTAGGAAAAAGATGTGTGTTTTCAAATTAAAGTTAAAAGATGGTAGCGTCTTTGCGTTTTTAATAAGAGGTAGACGGTTATCCCATATTTCTGCTCCTTGATAAGAAAAGGTTTGTTAACCAAAACGTTTTAGATTGAATCCAGGTTTATCAAGTATATTTTTCGAGGAAGATCTTTCATTTCATGTAGGGACAAACAGTTTAATCATTATGGCGTTGAGAGGCAAGGGATGCAATTTTGTAACGTATGCGTGATGCAATTGGCAATCAATGCAGGGCCTTTAGGAGAGGTGATATGTGGTCTTTTTTATGAGTTCAAATTGATCCCTTTTTTTAATTTTTTTGTGATTTATTTGGCTTGTTTTTACTAGCACCAGCCAACAAGGAATTGCAATAGTTCTAGTCTTGATACCACCAGAGAACAAGCTAGTTTGTTTGCACTTTCTTTTGTTGAATATTGTATAATTTGAGAAATTTTAAGAAGTTCTAAGTAAAAAAACCTTTTTAAATGATATATTTGATCATCGGATGTAAGATTAGAGTTCATAAAAACACCCAGATT